>JAVQJD010096285.1:0-30613 GCA_036023655.1 Nannoperca australis | reverse complement strand
ATATATATATATATATATATATATATATAACAGAAACAAACTACAAGGTTGATTTTCAACACAATCTGGATCCAAACAGTGACAGTTATGGAACCAGATTATCTTCAAAAGCTGCCCAGCTGCAACACTGACAGCTGGCAGATTGCAAACAGACTCATCCAGCTCTTTACCGGAAACGCAGCATGGCTCTGTCCCTTTAAAGCATTTACAGCCTTCTCCAGCCCTTCCCCTGTAATGTGACTGGCAGAAATGTCCAGCAGCCGAAGGCGAGGCATGGTGACTGTTGTGGCAACTAGTTCAGGGAGAAGATTATCACAGAGACGGTTGCCGGAAATACACAGCTCGGTGATGCTGGCCTGCAGCTTTAAGGCGCGAAGGAGCGGGTTGAGGGAAGAGGGGGCCAAGCTGAGGCCACACACTGACACAGAGGAGCTCCCGTCCTGCACCTCACACAGCCGGGTGACACGCTTGTTCTCATCTGCAGGGAGACAAAGAGATGCAATGCTCCAGGATGGGGTTCCAAAAATGTGTACGTCTGCATTTGTGTGTGTTGCTCACCCACTGCCAGGCTGTGACAGGCCTTCTTGTAGCGCTCAGGGAGAGGAGGCAGATCCCAGGAGCAAACTTCAGCCAGAACCTGCAACACAACACAACACACACACACACATCATAATTCTGCCCCAATGAAAATAAGTCATCTTAAAACTCTCTCTTCAAACTGGCCTCACCTCTTCATTGGTGTGCAGGACAGCCAGCAGCAGGTCCTGCGGGGAGAGCAGAGCACCTTCCTTCTGCAGCGAGAGGCGAGGCAGGAGGCCACATTTCTGGTAGTAACGCTGAGCAGCCTGCTCGCACAGCCATGACACAGTGCAGGAGTCTGCCTCACTGGAACACAGTGCAGTGAGGATGAAAGGATATGGATAAAAACATATATAAAAAATATTTTATATATTAAATATAAAATGTGTTCATATAAATAAAATACAATCAACCAACCTTTGCAGAACTGGGATGAGGAAAACAGCTTCCTGAACTCTGACCCTCATTCTGATTGGTGGAGGCAGTGATGTGGGTATGGGAGCCAAAGTTTGAGTTGGAGGCTAAAATAAATGGACACATTGAAACATAAACACAACTACAAGTTTAAAAAAAAAAAAAAAAAAAAAAAAGGTGGGGTTACAAAGAAATGAGTTTAACCAGACCTCTGTAGCTCGCTCCTCATCTCTGCTGCAGGTTAGAGCCTTAAAGCTACATTAAACGCTACTAGCAGAACACACCTGAATCTCTGACTAAATAGTCAAGTTGCATTGTGGGAAATGTAGGTGGAGTACTCTTTTCATTCAAATTTATTAAGAATGTTACTGTTTGCAGGTCTCAAAATATAGGTAAAATTTAATTTCCATTTCCCCCAGGTATGGAAAAATACTACTGCTTAGTCACAAAATCAAGACCTGCAAATGTCAAAACCGCAACTCGAGATAAAAACTGATGACATTCAATCTTCAGCAGTGTCTTAAAATGACAACTACCGTCTTTATCATCATCTCTCTCATTTACCACCACATTCATCACTGTCTAAAGTTAATCTAGAAAGAAGACAAAATCCTGAGAAATGATGTTCCAGTTATGGCCCTTGTGACGCTGAAACATTAATAATTGTCAAGCAGCAGTCAACGTTGTGTTGAATAAGTAATGTGAAATCCTCAATTTTGACTTTGACTCTTTTTTGACTCTTTTGTAGGCGTTATATTACCTTTGTCCAAGGAAAATATACTGTGTTATGTGCATTGTTCTAGATTTGACTCCATCTATAACAAATCGGAATTAAAAAAAGGGAAGGATAGAGATTCTTTCCTCACCTGCATGTGTATTTGTGGGGTTGGTGGCGGAGGCGTCTCCGGTCTCATGTCGTCATCATCTGTAACTGTGGGGCTGTGTGACCTGTTGACCTCTCGTCTGCCCAACCTGACCATCCCCGGCATCTGAGTCATTTTGACTTGGTGAGGCTTCAGAGAGCCGTTCGTTTTCAGAGAGAGACTCCTGCTGGAGGAGGAAGGGCCTGCAGAACCTGACAGAGAGGAAGGGCATTGTGAAGCTACAATAAGTAAAGAAATGCGGAGTGAAATAGAAGGAAATCATTACCTCTGCTATTTTGACCTCTTGCTGCTGAAGACAAGGTGATGTCTTCCTCTCTCATTCCATTCTGAAGCCTCCTCTTCTTCTTAGGCTGCATTTCCTCCAAATCATCCTCCAACCAGTCATCGGCCAGATACTCCTCCTCAGGAACCAGGGCTGATTTGTTGCTGGATGAAACGGCAGGTGTGCTGGAGAACTGAGGCTGTGATAAACCCTGGAGACGAGTTTTGGCGCTGCCCAAGCCTCGAATGGCACTGTGGTACTCCTCTCTTCCAAAGACAGACGGCGCGGGAGCCTCCATGATGCTTTCTCGACCCGAGTTTGGGATCGAGTTGACTTCCTCGTTTGGGGGAACTTCCTTCTGACTTGGGGCTGATGGGAAACGGTGTCTAGGGCGGACGGGGCGGAGAGGACTGACCGGGCAGTCAGAGTCGCTGTCATCTGAGGAATTATTCTAAGGATTATAAGGATCACTGTAATTATAAAGAATTCTACAGAATAAGAGTTTGTACAAACTCAATGAATCCAAAGCATTTGTAAGAAAAAATGATGTAGTATAAAAGTATTTTTATCTACATATAAATAAGCATTTGCCAGACTTTACCCCATACAGGACTGTAGCCTCTGTTCCTCTGGCTCTGTGACGCTGTGTTGAGCCGTTGCTCTGCCACCGTTTGGGGCTGGCAGGTGCTGCCTTCACCTCCGAGTTCCTGCTGGTCTGGGGCCAGTCTTGGCTAAGAGAAAAGCCCCCTCCAGAGGTCGACAGTGGCTCCGAGTTCTCAGCATCAAACACCTGGCTGTCCTGCAGGGCATCAAAAGGCTTGGCTGAGGCCGGAGCAGCGGGCACTGTGTTAGAAAGAGATAAGTGGGACAAACAATGTTGAAAGGATACTTAAAATAGGAAAACCAAGGCGAAAGTGGTAGGACGATGTAAAAGGCCTCACCTCCCCCTGCGAGCGCCTTCTTCAGCAGTCTCTCTGTGGCGATGCAGTCCTGCTTGGTGTCCTGGTCCAACTCTCTGCTGTACATCCTCTGCCACTGTCGCAGGGTGCCCATGGCGGTGTCACCCTGAAAGAGCATGGTGAATACATGATGGATAAAACTCGTACTAAGATATGGTTACAGAAATCATGTGCATGCATCCACGACTAGAAAGAAATAATTGGGGGGGGTAAATAAATATTGAGCAAGTTACATTTCAGCTAAGAGGGAACTCAGGACTGTTTCATTATAAAAACAAACTGAACTTAAGACATAAGTTATATCTATAACGTAAGAGATTCATGTGTACTGGACGTTTGGCATCACCAAAAGTGAACTAAAAGTTGTCAGTTGATATTTTATGGAGGTCATCTTTGAGCTTGCTTATATCATCCATCTTTGTAAGGCCAAACGGGCTTTTCTGCTACATGCGTTAATCATATATTCTGATTTATAAAGCTGCTTTTACAGAAACAGAGCGACTGGTATCTGCAACAGTGATATTCTATTTCAGAGCTAGCACCTGTAATTTAGCAGAAACTCAAATGCCCCACACACCTTGGAGTTGCGTTGGGTGACAGAAGCCCCTCGTTCCACCAAGAGTCTTGCGACTTTTAAATTGCCACAAGCGAGGGCGTCATGGAGAGGCGTCACTCCCTCACATAAGGGGCCACCGGGATCATTGATGTTGGCGCCGTGCTCCAGCAGCACGGCCACAACGTCTGCATGAGAGAAACAGACGAATTTGTATTTTTTCCCCTTTTTTATCAAACAACTTTTAAACAAGGTTAAATACAGTTAATAAAAAAATTTAAAAAATGAGTTACCATAGTGACCGTGGTTGCAGGCCTCGTGAAGGGGAGTCCAGCCACAGTAGTCTCTTGGGTTCACTGGGTGACCCTGACACACAGACACGCAGGAAATCAGTAATTATCACACAGCCCAGATTGTCTGATGTTATGACATCCCCCCCCCCCTTTTTTTTTTCTTCAAAACTCTCATCTTCATGAACGTCACTCCTAATAAATAATTCAAGCAGAGGCAATCGCTCTCCTTGAGATGAAGTGAAATCATCAGTGAATTTTGTATAGTAAATATTTAACAAGCTTAGGCAAGAAACTTGTGTCAAGAAGGGCAAGAAGTTTGTTAATGGACTTCTGAAGAGTACAGTACAGATATTTTACAGTTTACTCAGGATTCAACACATCTGTCTGACTTTTGCCGTTTTGTCTTGAGTTTGTATATTTTGGCCACATTTCCATTGACAAAGTGCAGTATTTTTTTTAAACAAAAAAGATAAATCTCGTTTTTCCCCTCACCAGTTCTACCAGATATTGGACTTGCTTCAGGTTTCCATCTATACAAGCTCTGTGCAGGGGCGTCTCGCCCTTCTCATTCCTCTTGTTCCACTAAAGCAGGAAAATAGATACGATAAGATGAAGAGGGTAAAACACTGAAGATGTAAGACCTAGATTACAAAAATGAGATGATTGAGATGAAAGTGAAACTTGATACATGACTCACCCTTCCAGTCTTCCTCCTTCCCGATACCATCTTGTCATAACCCTCCAAATCCTCATCTAGAAACCACACAAAGTTACTTTAACAATAACTTTGGTAAATATTAGAATTCATTTGTCTAAAAGATGTCAGAATGCCAAGTCCCCCGTGGGAAAGTCCACCTGAGTCTGAGAGAACCACGTCACTGTCATCCATTGGTTCACTGTTGTCCATCTCCTCCTCCTCTTCATCGCTCCCTTCTGGACTCCAGCCCTCAGCAGCACACAGCTCCCGCAGCCTCGCCTCAGTGTCATCGGCCTTCGATGAGCCACATCGTCTCTGGGACGCCAGCCAGAGCCTCAACACACGTTTCTGCGGGAGGAAGAGTGAGCCCTTATACACGGTCTCAGACATCTTAAGTCTTTGCTCAGTGTTCAAAGTCTTTTACATTATATAAAATAAAAAAAATAAAAAAATAAAATATATATATATTTTATTTTTTTTTGCAACTTTCAGCTGTTTATTCCAGCTCACCTGAAGTCGGACCTGCCCAGACTTCTGAGCGCAGTGCGATGCTGTACTGTAGCTGCTGTCTATATCCTCAAGGGCACAGCTGCTCTCCTCCTGAGCTGCAGCGATGTTCAGCCAAGTGCTACACACCTGATCCAGACACATACAAGCGATTAAACTATGTTTGTCTCAAGGTCTTCTCCCTCGATCATAAAGAGGACTCGGCTGGTGATTTTCTCTACTTAAAATTATATGAATGATTTACCTAGATCCATAACATCCAGATAATATTACTTTGATCATAGAATGGCCATATTAATGCTGGGTGAAGACACAGGTAGTGCAGGCGTACCTCACTAGAGCTGCCCTGTCGTAAAGCCAGCTCCTGTCTGTAGTGCTCCACTGCCTTGCTGTGCAGTCTCAGGTCGGTGTAGGTCGCAGCCAGGGACACGTGGATGACAGCCAGCTCCCTGGAAGGTTTTCCCAACACCTCAGCGCCCTGTAGCTGCACAACATACATGACAAAGTTTAACACAATTAAATGTGGTGACATTCTATGATATGAATAAACTCAAATTGGAGGAGATTTAAAATGCAGTAAATATTGGGTAAAATATTCTTTACCTGAGCTTGATATGCATCCAGAGCTTTGCTGAAGCAGCCAACCTTACAGTACAGGTCCCCCAGCTGCTCTGCCAGCTCCACAGCCTGATGGGAGCCAAGTCTTTTGCCCTGATCCTCCCCCAACTCCTCCTCTAATTTACAGCCCAGGTCCGCTATGAAATTCAAACAAATCAGCCCATCAACTCAGCTATGTTTTGGATATTTTTTTAAATAAACACAAATCATCAACAAGACTGAGTGGGTAAAAAAAGAAGCTATTTTACCATATTTGAAAGCTTTCTTCACTGCCTGCCTGTCCAGTGGCTGCTGGGAACCAAGCAGGAGAGCTTTCTTCAGAGAACGTCTGGCTGCTACGAAATCCCCCAGAGACAGCTGCACCTGCGGATAAACGTCACAGAGACGCACAAATTACAAAATGTATGGTCACGGTAACATAAAATGGGTTAGTTGAATGACATTGGACTATTTTTGCTACAGTTTTCTCAAGAGTAAGTTCTTACCTTGCCAATGCAGTGAAAGCACTCGCTCTCGCTGAACTTGTCTTTGATCTTCCTCGCACACTCTTTGGCCTGTTCAAGGCAGCGCACAGCGTTAGATTTCTGGCCGTTACGGAAATAGATGTTGCCCAGGTTAAAGTTTGCACGGTAGAGATCCTCCAGCAGCTGACTCTTCCTTTACAGGATAAGAATAGAGAATGTTGACAATTAGTATGATCACATATGGTTATTGTTTTATAGATAAAGTAGTCTTACTGTAAGTTCCTGTTTAAGTATGTTCTTACTCTGCAATAAAGACACTTCGTCGGATAAACTCGCTGCAACGTTTGGGCTCCCCCAGATGATCACAGACCAGACCAAGATTGAGGAACAGACGTGCCTTCATTTCACTAATCTCTCGCACTGACACAGTCCCTGGAGGTGAGAAGAAAAAGTTAGAACAAACAAATAATACTAAAACAAAAAAAAGGCACTAAATAATTCAATACGCTCCCTGAGGATTCAAACGAGCACAGACAAACAGTGCAGACCTTCCAGACGGTCATCCACAATGGCCAGGCTCTTCCTGAAGGCATCCTCTGCTTGCTCTAAACTGTTTCTTGATTGGTCCGATTCATAGCGGAAGAGGTAGGTTCGACCAATAGTGGCCAGCGCCCTTTGCTCCTCAGCATGATCTCTGACAGAGCAAGCCAGGTCCAGGTGACACCGCTGGTGCTGAAGAAAGAAAACACATGCTTTGTTAACATCCCTGTAGGGTTCTAATGTGAACCTGCGTGCTGTCCCTGACATCGGTAACACAGTTCTGACGGAAAGAGTTTTAAGAATTGGTTTAATGGCAACAAAGTCTACTAACCTTCAAAGCAGCCTCAATGTTTCCCATCTCAGCGTAGCACTCTCCTATCTTACGACTGGCCACAGCTCGTCCAATCACATCGTTTAGCACCTCGGAGAGAGACAGCTCCTGCTGGTGTTCCCTAATGGCAGCCTCATAATCACCTGAGGACCGGACAGGAGAAACCGCAATCAAAAAGTAAATGTATAAGTCAATATATAACGTTAGAAATTGGGGGGGAGGAATAAATCAATTGGGGATTATGCAACAAAAAGAAGGAAATAGGAAAGAGGATGAATGAGTAGAAAAACTACACTTGACATTATTGGAACTTGCAACAGAGAGACAGGCAGTGATTGCAACCTTGCAGGGATTAGGACTATTAAGGACTGGTGTAAACATCCTACTAGAGAGTGGAGGTGGTGGAGAAAAGATGGCCATCTAATGTTTTTGAGTAATGAATTTAACTCCACACTGACTGGAGTTAAATTCATAAGGAGGGGGGGAGCAACATCAAACGAAGAAGATGGCAGTGGTGACTGTGAAGCTTCAAATGTATGATGATGAAATGTATGATGATGGTTCAAAGCTGCTGATTGAAAACAACTTCAAACCCACCAGCATGGCCCTTATTATGCAGGTTTATTCTGAATAAATTCATGTATAGTATAGCATGTACATCACGTCCACCCAAATATATTTCGCAGAATGATCTGGACACATCCCTGCTATCTATTCTGTCTGAGAACTTCGGATCCGTGTCCTTGAATATGTCTATGCAATGTCCTTATTGTTAAATTGTCCATCATAAACGCCTTCTACATAGATTCATATTATTTAAATCCAATATTGTTACTACCAGATGTAAAGCAATGGGACTAATCATCAACCCTGATGCCAGTCAGTATATGAAACACTTACCATTTCTGGACAGCAGCTCTCCCAGCTGATTGCAGATGTTGGCTTCCTCTCTTAAGTTGTTGCTGTTCTGCGCTTTGCTCTTCGCTTTCTGTAGCTCTGCAGAGAAAACGCCCGTTCCGCGTTAACCATCAACAGAGAAAACAATCGAAACAAACGGGAATTACACACGACTATCAGCTTATAAACACCGTAAATCATAAAGTGAATCAATACTTACGTTTTATCTCCCGTGAAGAGCTCATCTTGACTCAGCTCTGAGCACTATTAGCTAACAGCTAACTAACTTGCAGCTGGTTGCAAATGACAACGCAGCGCGCGTCACTGTAGCTTAACGCTAACTACACGAAAACCACTAAACAAACCAGCTTTCTCACTTCATTTTCACTGACACGCGTTTTTCGCTTGTCCATTAATAACATCCCTGGTAATAAACTACGCGATCATGTTCTATGTCTCACCAAAAAGCGCTACATAGTAAACATCTTGCTTTAGCTAGTCCTCCGCACAAACTTTATAATGCCCCGCCACTGCTGCGTAAGCCAATGAGATCGCTGCATCTGGTTCGTCACGTTTGGTGTCCCTGACATAAACCTCTCAGGCACAAATCCCGCCTCGATCACTGGGATTAAAAGGTCGCGTATGCAACCCTGCCC
Organism: Nannoperca australis; assembly: GCA_036023655.1. NCBI lineage: Eukaryota > Metazoa > Chordata > Actinopteri > Centrarchiformes > Percichthyidae > Nannoperca > Nannoperca australis. The sequence goes on along the minus strand of JAVQJD010096285.1, from coordinate 21,959 downwards.
TCGAACCTGATCATCTGCTACAACCTAGCACAACTCATCTGATTTGCTTCTTGACGGTCTACAACACGAGAACAGAGCGTGCCTGTCTGTCTGACAGACTAAATTCAGGGCAACAAGATACGGAAAGAGAAAAGGCCAACCGTTCATTGGCTAACGCAACGGCGTGACGCAGTGCTCCATAGAAACAAAGTGGAGAGATCAGCAACACAGGAGAAACGAGAAACTCGTGCCTCTCTGTTACAGTTCTAACGATTGTTATTCCAGTCAGACCCCACACCGGAAGCCGTAGTACAAAACTATGGGAGATTGTTAATGTGTTGTGACTGAAACCACACACACAGAACAGAAATACTCTACTGTATGTGGGTCAAGTCAAGTCAGTCAGGTAAAAAAAGGGCCGGCAGGTAAGATTTCCTTAAATTCCTGAGCCTATATTGAAGAAAATGATCCCATTCCCGCCAGGGAAATAAAAACTAAAACAAAAATCAGCCTTTTACCAATGTATTGTCTCATAATAAAGTCAAAATGATAATTTAGTATCTTATAATTATTAGAAACTGAATGATATACCGTCATGTCCAATATTATTAGCTGATTTCAGCTTATGGCATAAATTTGTATGGATGTATATATGGCCTAATAAGTAATAAGAAATTGTCATGCAGAAATGCCAAATATCTGTTCCAAGCAGAAACAGCGTTGCCAAGTTTGGCCTCCAGGGAGCACTGACAAGTTTATTATTCAAAATGTGCTGCCCAGGATATAACTTAGTCACAATTTCTTGATAACCAAATGTAAGGGATCCTAATCACAATTGTTTATGTTGTGTGTTTGTCTTATTGAATGTCAGGTATGGGTGCTAGTACGTCATCAAACGTCTGCTCACTGCGTCTTCAAAAAATGTTACTTAAATAATTAATATGCTAATAATAAGTAAATATTATTCTCTGCAGAAGTCACAGTGTGCAAATGTTTCAGTTTGCCGTGTTGATGTAAAATAATAAATATTGGCAGATATGTTCATGGATGTATTATGAAAACTGGAAAACGGATCCAAAGATGGCGCCATTAGAATTGCGCCATCTTTGGATTGCTTGTCTGGCGTATCCGCCAAAACAGTTTCTGACTTCCGGGTTTACTTCCACTTGGTCCATAGGCTTTACATTGTGATGACGTCACAGATTTTAAAATCTTGTCTGAACAGAGGCACCGCATCCAGTTCTTATGTTGTTTTCTGTTTTTTTTACTCTCAAATATTGATATGTATGGTGGCTGAGAAAGAGTAACTGCAACTAGTCTAATAATCTAGTTTTCTTAACTAGTGGTGGTTAATAACAACTGCGACTTAGTGAATCAAAATTTTGATTATAGGTTGTCAGAATTTTTCTGTATGTCATACTTATGAGTTAATGGGGTGAAGTTTTATTTTCATTCCTCAACTACCTGTTTTTTTATTTTATTTACCTGCCTTAATACACGCCCATTTAAACATCTGATGTCAAACTCTGCTTGGACCCTCCCCTGAGAAATGTTTTTACTGTATGTTAGAACATATTTTGTATTAAGAAGGATCCACAGATCCACAAACTAATGCAGAGACAGCCATCTTTGGAATACCGGGTAATGATGCACCTCTGACAAATAACATAAAGGATTTAATTGCTTTTACTTCCCTAATAGCCAGGAAGAGGATCCTGCTTGAGTGGAAATGTGTCAATCCACCAACAGCATCTGGCTGGCTTAGTGACCTGAAGGTTGGAAAAGATCAAATACTCGATTATGGGATCAACCAAAACAATTCCACTTAACTTGGGTCTCTATAATATTCTACTATAAAAGGTTAAAAACTCTGCCCAAAAATATACTTAAATGTCACATGTATCTCATATTTGTTTCATTATAACAATCACTTTTGGCTGTCACTGTGCTGTGGTAGTCGTGGGCTCAGCACAATGCAGGACCATAGAGCCGAGATGCACTTTAGCAGTAGGCAATCCAGAATTCTATCTCATTTTAATGTTGTTAATTATTACTATTTATTTTTATATTTGTAATTGTTGTCTGTGTTGTTTTGTCTCAGTTTTGTTCCTTTCATATCTACAACTCTATTCAGTCCTGCGCCATCTTATCTTCTACCTTACAGCTTATTATCTCTTTGCTATCATGTAACGATGCACGTAATTACTGTAATTTGAAGTAACGTAATCTGAGTTATGGGTGCGGAACCTGTTGTATGGGGGGGTGGGGTGGGGGGAATGGGTAGAGGCGATACTTCTGTAACTGCTTTTGGTTTATTGTAATGCTAAAGTAAAAAAAAAAGAAGGATTCACAAATCCGTAACACAAACGTCTAACATTACTTACACCAGTTTTCAGATTGACGTCCATGGAGCTAACCCAAATTCATGATCTTATAATCCAACTGTTAAATCTGCAAAAAAAAAAAAAAGAAGGGAAGCACGTGGCCTGGATGATGGTGATGTCAGCGCTGAGACATTTTTTGATTGGCTTATTCAGATGGACTGCAAGCCTTGACAGACATAGTGGTACCGCCTCTAGAGCGTTGCTAAATTAAAACAACACACCCATTATTTATCTTAGTTTTTAAAGGCAGATTGATTAAAACAAGAAGTGTGGGGGCCAAACCTTTATTTAATAAATTATTATTATTTAAATTACTGTAAATATTAAAAGGGTCAGCTGCTTTATTAGCTTAATCTTCCATATAATCATAAATAGCAATAGCAATAAATAGCTCTCATGTTTGAAAACTCTGTTGGCCTTATTTCTGCTGGATTTGCTTACACATCGACGTGTGAAATACTTTTTTGGAGCATCCAAAATTATTCCCAAATCTGAGTCCCCTGAGAAAGAAAAACACCACAGCAGGCAGTAAGAAAAGAACTCTACAATCATAAAGCCCTACATTCACTGGCTGTCCTGGTTTACATTAAGCAGAACTGAAATCCTGCAAATACCAACAGAAATACACATTTGTGAAAACATTAGATACGACACGTGCCGAATCAGACGGAGCTGAGAAGCCTTTCACGTCAGACACAGAGCTTCCTCTCAGCCTCTGCGAGTCTGTATCTCTAAACCATTGACCTTACAGATGAGCACGCTTGCATCATTGTGAGAATTGGTGTTTCTGGGCGGTGCAAAGTGGAGTAGAGCACAGCAGAGTGCAGGATATCTGAGCACGGCAGAGCACAGAGAGGCAGGCACATCCGCCGCTGGAGGGATCAAATCGGTACCATCTGACGCTCAAGGATTTATGGGTTTAGTCAAAATTGCTTTTCCCACTGTGGAGATTAAGCACCGTAGGATGTTTTCCACTCAGGCCGTAGCATAACCCAGTGTAGCTGCTGCTGTTGCTGTTTTTCCTCCCTCTTATCGGCTTCCGGCGCTGGAGAAGGGAATGTCTCAGGAAGGCAGAGTGCTCCAAACCCTGGAGGGGAGTAGATTCTGACTGACAGGAGAGGTCCGTCCTCTGGGGAATGTGAACCATGCAGGTGGATGCTGTTCTTGTGCTACTCTGTGTTTGGCTTGTGAGTGTAGCTGGGAAGATGGCCCAGTCGAGGGGTCACAAACTGGAGACCTACAAACAGAGCAGGTAATGTCAAAGGAGTCACGGACGTATCGAAGGCAAACACTGCAATGCATGTTTTTATTGTGTCATGCTTCAGGATATGTGACAGTTTTAAATTAAGCTTTTAATGCATAATCTGCATCTTAATTGTTAAAGCTCCTTTCACATAAGGGCGTTATTATGTTTTACCGATGTTTCTTTGAGGTTTACACAATGTTGTCTGGCGTTTCCTGTGTCACCTGTGCTGCTCCCTCCCCCTCTAAAAACAGACATATTCAGACAGCAGATTGCAGAGGAGCGAGAGAGAGAGAGAGAGAGAGAGAGAGAGGGAGACCTAAATCCCCACATCTATTTATGTACTACTGTTGAATGCTGTCCCACAACTGATTCAGGCCAGTTAATGACTGTTTTCTCCACCCGCAGCAGTTGTAGTCAATGTCATTTTCAGGTGATTATTTAGGCTAATTGCTGCCTCGTTAATGCATCCATTGGATTAAATGTTTTAGTCGGCACTGAACTAGATCAGGGAATCATTAAAGTGCTCTTAACTCTACATATTATTGATTGAATTGGCTGTGACATTAAAGGTGATTTAAATAGAAAGGGCTGTATTTGTTAGTTTATTAGAATGTCAGAGGTTTTATGTACTAATAAATGTGACATTTATATTGCAAAAATCGTACATTTAGTTTGAACAGCGTTGTCTTTTTTACTTAAATCAGCATTTATAATGTGGGATCACTTAATAAGAATTCATCAAAATGCTGAATTATTTATTTTTAATGTTAACATGCACAGCAAATCTGTCAGAAGGAATAACATTGTGAGAGCGTTATGTTCGATACCTGAGAGTACAAAGTAGGACTGCAAGTGCCATTTGTTTTCATCGATTATTCTGCCAATTGGATTCTTAATTCATTGTTTGGTTTATAAAATGTGTGCCAGAGCTGATGGTGAAAGCTTACAATGCCATTCAAGCTGGAACCACGGACGTTTTGACATTTTCAAAATAGTTGCAGATGAATATTCTGTCAATAAACTGATCCTTTCAACTCTAATTGGAATGTTTGATATTATATCACTGCTGTTAAGTGCAGGTAGCAGTATGTGGAAGAAATGTGACTTACACAACAAAACAACCAATTAAGAGTTTTAGTCTTTGATTACAAATGCAAATGTGATCATTATTTCATTGATTTAGTTACATATTGAATCACAAACGAACAGCTGTAAGGTGTTGAATGTGTACAGAATTGATTAAAATTTGAGAGCATGATAATTGGAATTTGTCCAAAAGGAATTGGAACACCTTCAGATGAGCACCTGTCGAGAGCAGTACCAGGTCTGTGAGAAGAAGAATAACACACTAGGGCTGCATCTAATGATCATTTTCTCAATCAAATCAGTTTCAAATGTCAGAACATTGTGGGAAATGCACACATTTAATCACATTTAATGTCTTCGGGTGTCTTGATTTATCCGATCAACATTCCCGAACACAAAGATATTCCATTTACTATCACAAAAGACCAAGAAAAGCCACAAATCCTGACATCTGAGAAGATGGAACCAGCAAACGTTTGGCTTTTTTTAAAAGAAAAACAAAAAAAAAAAGGTTGCTGATTGATTTCATCGGTCGACTTATTGACTAATCGAATAATCATTCAGCTGTGGTACAAAGTCAGTACCTTTAGATGGGTCTGAACACATCAGCCCTACGAGCAGAGAAACACTCCAATCGAGGCTTCATACAGAAAAATCCAAATGAAAACATGAATATTTGCTTTTATATGACAGGAAATACAAATGTTCTCTCAAAACTTTCCCATAAATAACCAGTGAGGATTTGACTCTTTTCCAGCATTTATATCTGCAAATACAACTATATTCTTGTAGAACTATCAGTAAAGAGTTCACAGAGCTTCAAGCCCTCGAGTAGGAAACTGTCTTTGCATTAATCTTTGCTGAAGATGATAAGATTTTCAGGCAAAGTACAGCGCTGCACGCCTCATAATGCTATCAGCATTGAATGATTTGCATCCGCTTAATATATTCAACAAACCCTGTCAAATTATAATCCCCCTGCCTTTAGATACAGTATCACTTTCCACGCTATAACTGTTGTTATTTATAGAACAGAGGAGACGTCAAACAGCAATCTGCTCACCAATAAGATTCTCATCTGTTTGTGTGAAATCAATGAGTATACATATGTGACAAACCGTGCGGGACAAAGCAGGAGTGATGTTACTGATGGGGCATTTGTGTTGAGCAGTGTGAGGTTAAAGCTCTTTTTTTAATTCTAAACAATCCTGATCATCTCAGGCCTAAGGTGATTAAGATGATCATTAAGTATAAGAGGAGCTCAATCGTAATCATCTGTGGAAAATCTTCTGAACACAGAAAGCACAAGGGGCTCAAAGCTGGGCTGTAATCTCTAAACACCAGTGTCGCCTTGTTATAAAAACTATGCCCCATCGTTTTTTTTTTTTGTTTATCATATTTTCCAACTAGTTAAAAGTCCTCTCACATCAGTCTTCTCCCTACTGACACACGGTATGAGAATACAAATCAAATGTAAATCTCTCCTTCCTCTTTTAGCGAGGGGTGGGGGTCTCAATATACTTACGCAGAAGTCGAACTCTTTTCCTCCTCCCTGTTTCTCTTCCCCACTCACTCCTCCTCTCTTGAGTGTGAAATTGCAAAAGCGGGCTGGATGCTGCTGGCGTGGGTTGTGGGAGTTTTCACTCTATTACTTAGATTTTTGTATTTTTCACTCGCTGCCTTGAAGAGAAAGAGCGGGGAGAAGGGGGGGAGGGAGGATTTGTGTAGGACATCAGATTCATTAAAATGAATCACCCTGCTTGTATTTCACACTAACACATACACATACAAATCAAAAGCATAACACTTTTTGGCATATATTTCTTGTTATACTATAGAAAGGCATCATTTCAGTGAAAACAGAGTGTTAAATGTGCAGTTACCACAAAACAGAGCTGAAAATCAAAATAACAGTCAACTACACAACTAAAGCAAGACAATAAAAACCACTAAACTATGCTGCTAAAAACGTAGCTAGCCTAACTTGGCATAGTACCAACAATGGCCATCTCAGCTTTGGGCTATAGTGGAATTGAGCTGTAAATCCATTTTTTAAAATCATTTAAAAAACATTTGCCAATGTTAATGACTTTTGTTGCAAAATAAGTCTAAAAACACAATTAAGACATTAAATCCTATCCATTCAGTACACTTCCTGCAAATGTAATCCCCTTTTTCTCAACTTTTTTTTGTAGTTCCTGCTCTCTGCCCTTTTAAGGTAGCATACGTTAATGCGCCAGAATTACTTTGCAGGAATCTGCAACACGAACGCCCCCGCAGCGATGCATGCCCGCAGAGCAGAAACAGCATCAGGCCACACAGAGCAGAGCTGTGTGCAGACAGGCGGTCGTCGGCTGTGTGGCGTAGGCAGGGTAGAGAGGGGGATTGGAGATGCATTTCTGCCAAGAGGATTAGGAACCAGCTGCTGGATGGATGCAGACGAGTAGCACCCACTGCCCATCAGACCGCTGCAACTAGCACCCAGAGAAACCCTCTTATTGTTTCATTTGGCTCTTGTGTTTTTTCTGTTTTTGTGCAGTCCCTTCATCTCTCTCTCTCTTCCTCAGTAGTATTTCCTTAATTCATGTCTGTGGTTGTCACAGGGATTTGGCCCTGTCTGTTGCAGCATGCTCTACTCTAATAATCCATTTTAGGTTTTTATGAAATCTTTTTTTTTTTTCTTTCTCTTTCTGCTCGTGGACCGAAACGGCTGCCTAAAAGACAAGTATAAAACACAGAGGAAGCCCTCTTGAAAAGTGCCACCAGAGAAGAGCTGGCTTTCTCTAAAGTGGATGTGATGACGAAATGCGACTTGTGCGATTTGTGGATAAAATGCGTGTGATGTAACAGGATGTACATCTCTTTACCGAGAAGTGAGAAGCATCAAAACAAAACAAAAAAGGCAGAATTATTTTTCCTACTGTAAACCCATGTAGATTTAAATATGACATCATCACTTCTTTCAAAATTGAAGCTGCAGCTAACGATTATTTTCCTTTTTTTTCTCCAAATAAGTTCACAAAACCCAAGGTGACATATTTAAATTGCTTGTTTTTTCCAACAAAGAGATCAGAGATATCTGACATAGAACGCATCAAATCTGCACATTTGTGAAGCTGCAATCAATGAATGTTATTTAACTTCTTAAACAATTGATTAACAGAATGATCTTTGATTTGATCAAAATTTGGTCGTCAAATTTACTAAAGTACTAACCATTTTAGCTCTAGTCAAGATATGCAATATCATATATAGGCCTGCAACTTTCTGCTTAAGAAATCATTTAAGCAATTATCAAAATAGTTGCAGATTCATTTTTTGTAGATCAACAAATATTTGCAGCTGTACATATATTACAAGTGAACATGAAAAGCCTTGTAAACAGAGCTAAAAAGACAACATGATTTTGAATGTTATTTTCAACATTGAATTCTAGATGTAAAACGGAACAAAACAATAAAATCTCAACAGTCTCCACTACTTTGAGTAATGTTGTTCTGCCATTTGGGACAGATGTTATCATTCATTCATTGTTTTTTTAATTTGAAATAACTATCAGGTTGCGAAGAGAGACCAGAATGGATGGAGGTGTAGGTCACAAATCTGGAGGGTGAGTTTTATTCATCTTTAATTAAAATGTTATCAAAGTAATATCGATTCCTCTGCTCATTCATTTTAACATGAAAAACTACGCATTACATATCCCCACAGGCTCATTGTGACCATGTGTCTTTCTTTTTTTGTTTTACAGCCCAATTTACAAACGAAGTCCAGACATGACAAAATCTCTGATGACAAAATCTGAGCAGCTGCTGAGAATAGATGACCATGATTTCACCATGAGGCCAGCGTTTGGAGGTCAGAAAATGAACTTAATCATTTTAAAATAAAAGTAGTCGCCTGATTGCAACTCAGTCAGGATGCTGTTGAGGCTGCATGCTCAGTCATCAAGTGCAGCCAGATGAGATCTGTGCAGGGGTAGCTGGTTTGGGTCAACCAGTCCTATACACATTAAGCTCTTGGAGATCTTAATTACACCATCCATGCAAGCTGTGCTGGAGTTTCCAATTGCAGCTCAGTTCTTTACATCACAAGTGTGTTAATACACGTCTTTTGCATCACTGTATATCAGAATGACTGGATGTCAGCTTTGTGGACTGTGGGATTATGCTGAGATAAAGGCAGCCATGCTTTAGATTTTACTAGAATATAGCAATGGAATATATATTCATAATCTTTGTAGCTGTCGTTATGTTTTTATTCGTATTTTAAGACAAACGATGACAAACATGAGGGCTGTATTTAACTAAATCAGTTAAATCATCCAAAAGGGCTTTCACTTCAAAGAGGGAAACGTGCTGTTTTTATCAGTGCACGACTTCTTTTAATCACACCACAATCTGTTGCTGAAAACACAACCTTCTGCTGCGTCAGATTTCCACCATAGGGCGCGTCTCAGCTGGAAGTGGAAAAGAGAGCTCGGATTTCGTCCACCGCTGCATCAACTTTGATCCATTATTGTGACCTAATTACATTTGTGTACTATTGGAGGATGATGATGCGGAGTAGGAAGGCTGAAATAGGTCAAAAGTAGAATCCCAGCCAGACCGACGCAGTCAGTGGGGAAGGTTGCTCCATATTTGTGTGATTCATTGTTGTTTTTGGAAAAATTATTTCCAAAACAAACAGTCTCTGTAATGGTCATGTTGTCTGTTCTAACCACTGTCACATCTGAGATCAGGAAGAGAAACACACTCAACAAGCTTTTATGTTGTTGTTGTGCATTTCTGACGTTCATATATACATATATATATATATATATATATATATTATTATTTTTTTTTTTTTTTTTTTTCAGGTCCTCCAATACCTGTTGGAGTAGATGTTCAGGTTGAAAGTCTGGACACTATCTCCGAGGTGGATATGGTAAGTATTAAACAGCTTTTTGGTATACTTTCTGAAATTATGTATTACATATTACAACATGAAACACCAGTTGTGGGATGTAACGTAAGTACATATACTCATATAAGTTCTGTGCTGAAGTAGAATTTTGATGTACTGTACTTTACTGGAGTATTTCCATTTCCTGCTTCAGAGGAAATTTTTTTATTTTTAACTTACTTTTATATTAACACATTTAAAGATCATAAAATATACTTTGATACTTTAAGTAGCTGATAATGCTTCTGTACTGATTTTGAATGTAGCCTCTGTAAAACTCGCTAGTGTCTTTTCTTCCTTTAGGACTTTACCATGACACTGTACCTGCGTCACTACTGGAAGGACGAGCGGCTGTCGTTCCCGAGCACCAACAACCAGAGCATGACCTTTGACAGTCGCCTGGTGAAGAAGATCTGGGTTCCTGACATGTTCTTTGTCCACTCCAAGCGTTCCTTTATCCACGACACCACAACTGATAACGTCATGCTGAGGGTTTACCCCGACGGCAACGTCCTCTACAGTCTCAGGTGAACATATTGACAGGAGCCTGTTTTGTCTTTACTTAGCCAAGAAGGACTTACTAGGAGAACCAGTCCTGAAGTAAATTAAAAAAATTCTTCTGCAGACAATTTTGTTGGTCATTTATCACAGAAAAACTCAAAGGAAGAGTTTGTTTTCCTGTGCAATAAAAATAATTAAAAAAACTCACACATTAAAACATGACCCAATGTGACACAGTGAAAAACACAGCACAAGAAAAGACACATAGCAGTCATTAGAAATGTTAAAGGTCACTACGGATCTGCTTCGATGAATTTCACAGCAGGTGATGCATTTTGTGGAAAAATATGTGTGTATCATTTGATGATTATAATCAGTGTAGCAGACGGGTGTGACAGTTAATCAGAGGAGAAACGCCAAATGCTTGTGACCTCTGTCAGTTTATTTAATCAGGCAAGTCATTATGAACATATTTATATTTACAAAGACTGTGTGGAATCAGGCCATGTGATAGGAAATTGGGGGGAAAGGGAGAAAAGTGAAACAAAACTGCAGAAAAACAATGCAACAGGAAAATAAAATAAAAAACAGCTCTATAAAAGGGACAGTAGTTGCAGAGTGATCGTTGGAAAGACATATTTAAGTATTAAGTATTTCAGACATCAATATCGTTAACCACCACCACAAGACACACAGCTTGAGTCACTCTATTCCTGCTATTTTGGTTTAGGTCAACTAACAAAGCAGCCTATATACAAAACATTGTGTGAAATTACCCTTCGTCCTTGCTGTTCCTCGAGGGAGTTGAAATACAGCTTATGTTTTTTTTGTGTGTGTGTCATTGCTGTTTGCCCTGCAGAGTCACTGTCACTGCCATGTGCAACATGGACCTCAGCCGCTTCCCCCTGGACACACAAACCTGCTCGCTGGAGATTGAGAGCTGTGAGTGGATTTATCAGAAATATGAACAAATATTCTAGCAAGACAAATGCTTTTTCTCCGCCACTGCTAACATACCAATTCATCCATTAATCCAACATTTTGGTTCCCGAGCAAAATGCATTGTAACTAGTACCCAGATTGCCAAGAAATTACGTATGAATATTTATGGTTCCCGGGTGGATTTTGATGATGATGAGTTTTGATTTAGTTCCACCATCAGTCAAAGTTTCCTCTTGATCATCTGAAAAACTAATGCCTGGATGTTTTTCACATCTTCTTTCATAACCATGGTTCCTCTTTTTCATTTCCATTTCATACACTATATCAACTTGCCAAGATGTCAAGTTTGCTCACCACATATCTGAAATAAAATCTCAAATATATAATGTCATGAAAGTTTTTGAGCACATTCATTCTTCATAAAGATTGCCTTAATGTTAAGACTGTCTCTCCTCTAGCATGACCCCCTTAGCTCGTCTACTAGTGAGGCTGGCAGTGAAGACTCGCAAAATCAGAGGGCGTGGACATCGCCGTTTCTAGGGACTGCTAGTGGTGCTTTAGAATAGTAGTCTTGTCTTTTTAAATCTTCTTTGTTGCACAGTCTTTTCACATTACCATCCAGCATTGTTCATCCTAAATCTGTCCTCATTTGGTTTGTGGCAGATGTACTTAAATCTGCTTCTTTCCCCTCCAGATGCGTACACAGATGACGACCTGATGTTGTACTGGAAGAAAGGAAACGAATCCCTGAACACAGATGAGAGAATATCTCTGTCCCAGTTCCTTATCCAGAAATTTCACACCACCACCAAGCTGGCTTTCTACAGCAGCACAGGTGCTATAATCCACAACACAAGCACTTCTAATATATACAGTAAACTGAACTGATTATGCAAATGGTACAAATGTGTGCATCATGCATGTAATAACTAGACACAATTGAATTACAACTTCAATGCATCTCATTTTCCTTTATAAGCGTTTTCCAGCTGAAGGACAGAGTCTTCCTTACATAAAATTGGTGTCCCTTAAATGTCACACCAAGAAGAATGCACTAATATTTAATCCTTACTGCGAAATGAACTAAATCAAACTACTGCCAACCACTTTTACGCTGCTGGAGAGCCACTGTGAAAGCTCTTCAGCCTTCCCATAACCACATGTCACTTTCTAGCTCAGAGGAGAAGGATTTTGTGTCCTATCTCTCCCTGCCACAATAGCTGGGAACCGTTGCTTCGAGTGTTTTTACTGTGTATCACCAGCAAAGAAATGACAATGTGCGTGTAACTGTGACATTTCTTCTTGCCAGGCTGGTACAATCGTTTGTACATCCACTTCACCCTGCGGCGCCACATCTTCTTCTTCCTGCTGCAGACCTACTTCCCTGCTACTCTGATGGTTATGCTGTCCTGGGTGTCCTTTTGGATAGACCGCAGGGCTGTCCCTGCCAGGGTGCCACTAGGTAGGATAGAGTTTCCTTCTCAGGGCCATGCCTTAGCAAATACACTAGCTCTACAAAAAGATTATTTAGTTTGAGAAATTAAGGCGTATTCCTTAAAAAAGGTAGGGAAGCAGTATAGCATAGTACAGTGGTTCCAATCTCTTTGTGACGCAATATATCGGGAAATATGCTTTGTTTTCTTGCCAAGAGTTAGATGAGAAGATGGATACCACCCTCACGTTAGTACAATAAATACAAATCTACAGCTAGCAGCCAGTTAGCTTAGGTTAGCATAGACTAAGGAATGTAAACAGGGGGAAACAACTAGCCTGGGTCTCTCAAAAAGTGACAAAAAAAACCCTAACCCTAACGTCTGTCAAGCTCATCAATTGGCATGTCATGTCTTGTTTCATTGTTACTGGTTACTGGTTCCGGGCAAAGAAAACTGTCTGTCTTCCACCCATGTTAAAGCAGCGATTAGAGAAATATCTGAGAAATAAATTCCATAACAGAAATATGGTCAGATTTTTTGTCCTGTTCTATCTGTTAAACAGCACGTGACCCCTCACATCTTTCCTGTGACCCTGTCAGGGGTTCCCGACCCGCAGGTTGGGAACTGGTAGCAGAAATAAAACTCACAACATCAGTTCTGGATTACGGCTCTGATATACAGAAGCATTTGCCTTGCTGAGGTGTATAGAAGAAATCCTTTCCATAAGTTTGTTTTTGGTTCTGCAGCTGACCTCTCACTCTTCTGTGTAGGTGGGAGAGAAATGATCCCTTCATCACCATCAAGAAAACCCTGTATCCGATTAAAAAACAAACAAGTACACAAATAATATGTATAAAATGTATTACAGCAGCACAAATGGAAGACATATTCTCATGTGCAGCCCTTTTTATGATATTCAGCATTGGGTTTTGGCTTCCCACACCTGGTGATACAATAAATAAAAGCTGTGATGTGACTAAACTGCTTGTGTGTTTTTCTCCAGGCATTACCACAGTGTTGACCATGTCCACGATCATCACCGGGGTCAACGCATCCATGCCGCGGGTCTCCTACATCAAGGCAGTGGACATTTACCTCTGGGTCAGTTTTGTCTTTGTCTTCCTGTCGGTGATAGAGTACGCGGCGGTCAACTACCTCTCCACCGTACAGGAGAGGAAAGAGAGGAAACTGAGGGAGAGAGTAAGTGTTATTTCATGTTTCCTCTGTGGTTGTCTGTCACCTGCAGTTATAATCCACAGTTAACCTAAGATCTTTTGATGATTCACTGTGACAGACATTCTTCACAGTCAGTTTAATGTTAGCAAACCAGTTTCCTACCAAAGGTGTACAGAGTGCACAACTACCCGCAGTTGTGTTCAGTTTCAGGACATAAACCTACAGCAAAGTAAAAGGAGAGGCTGTCCGCACACTGACATTTGAAAGCTCCCAAGTTTTTATTAATGAATTAAATTTCATTAATGCATTAATTAAGAGAGAGCCTCTGTTTTTGCTCTTTTTTGGTCTAAATTATCAATAATTATATAATATATTCACATACATTTCCATTGCACTAGCATTCTGGAAAAGGTCTACATAGCAATAGTGTCCCATGGGTGCAACAGTGGGTGATAAAAGGTTCAAAGTTTCAAATAAAATATCTAAAATCAAACCCAAATTTACCATAAGGTTTATACAATTTTCAACATGCTGATTAACATATCTGAAATTGACCACTGTTGGGGATAAAATAGCTGCAAATAAAAGACTTTCTCAAACAAGTGTTAAAGTGTCAAAAGCTCTTTTTAAGTCAACGCAGGACATGGCTGACCTGATTTTATATATACATATTTTACAGATTAAAATATTTCTAAACCGGTAGAAACATGAATGAATAATTTATGTGCATTTCCAATAAACAGCTAAATATTTTCTAAATTGGCTCCCTTTAAGCTCTTGGGGCAGTGGCAAACTATTTCTGGGACTACAGCTTGTGCACTATATTGCTATTCTTCATCTGCCAAATGCTGCAACATATGGAGCCAAATTACCCACGTACCCTCAGGAAAATTTCCAGCACAAACATCCTTCGATTAATGTTTCATGCCAAAGTTATTTAAATGCCCTGAGTGTACAGAAAAATTATTAACATTTAACAAACGATATATAACGATTATATTGTCGTTTTAGCTTGTTTTATGACTTTACAGAAAGTGTTTACAATAAGATTTCAAAGTGTCTTGACTTTGGTTCCTTTTTTCTCTCTCTTAGCTGCCGTGTACATGTGGCATTGGCAACCCTGATGAGATGATGATTGACCCACAGATCACTGGCTATGGGTCTATGGATATGAACACCACAGGGAATTATGGGATGCCAGAGAACGGCGGCCGCCAGGACCGAATGTTGGCCCAGGTTGCACTTAACGACCCGCAGATCGCAGGTCAGGTGAAGCCACCCAGAGGCTACGTGAACATTTGGATAGACACCCATGCCATAGACAAGTACTCGAGGGTTGTGTTTCCTGGAGCGTACATCCTCTTTAACATCATCTACTGGTCCATCTACTCATAACGCGGGACGCAGAAGTAGATCGTCTTTGAGAGTCATCCATGATGAGACTCCAGGAGCTTGGCTCATTGGTGAAACAGCAGGAAAATAACATTACATTTCATGCTTCTCAGACAGAGAAACTAGTCATAAGATGCATGGGGACCATTGACAGATTGGTGACCATTGCCTTCTTGACCCAGCCACTTAAACTGCAGTTTAACAGGACAGCTTTTTTCTTGTGCAGGAAAATGATAAACACTCAATCAGATCTATGTGGTTTCATGTTGTAACTATAGTGCTGTTGATGGAAAGGTGTTTGGATATTGTTGTCACCTGAGGATTTACTGCACAGAGAGATTCACAAGCATGGACCTGTGTAATTGTGCAGTTTAACTCAGCTACATTTCAGTTCCCTATGCAGTGACTCTTTGACCACATTTTCCAAAATGTGAATTTAAAATGGGTTTCTGACACTGCCCATGTATGAACAGAGTCCTTCTCCTTTGCTTATTAACTAGACTTGACAATCAATGACAAACTAAAAATCATTTAAGAAATAGCTAGGCTTACTTGCTTTCTGGTGGAAAGTTAGATGAGAAGATTGATACCACATTGAGAAATACTAAATATCTCGTTTAATATGTACCAAACTGGATGTGTAAAAAATGGCAATTTGTCAGCTTATTCTTTGTTATTTTGCAGAACGTTTATATGATTCAGTATATGTCACACTTTCTTGTGATCTTTGTATCAACGCAATTATTTTTGCTGTTAAGCTACTGTGTGATTTGACAAAGATTAGTAAAAAGGCAAAATAATGCAGTTATTAAAATCACAAATGTAAAAAATATGTTTAGTAAGTCCCACACTGATTATGGTACTGACTTTTTAAAATGTCCTTATTTCTTCTTCTTCTTCTTCTATTTTTTAAAAATACAACTGAAGCTCATGTCCTCCGTTTGGTGTTGTGAGGCTTTGAGGTTCACTGTGACCCGTTAGTTGCTAGTTTTATCGTCTTTTTCAGCTTAAAACAACTTTATACTTTGTTAGGCAGAAGATATATTTAAAATATCTTTTGGTGGTTTATTACAATTTAATGAACAAACATACGGATATTAAATGAAACTCTGGAAAAATGTTATATATGGGAAAATGTTTAATAAATGTTTTGTTTTCTGAAAATGTGACAATGATTGAGCAGAGCTTAGGTGCTGGACAGCACAATCACAATACTGTACATTTTAAATCCCCTTCATGTGATACATTTAGTTTGTACAAATGGAAAAGGGTTGTGATGTGTGGCTGAATATTACTTCTGCAGACATAAGTCAATTAAAATTAACTAAATACACAATCAACGGACCATTCTCATTTGGTGACATTTTTCTGGTACGACCTCGAAAGTCTTGGTCCCAAATTTCAATCCTATTTTCCTGCTCCTTCTTATACAGTATATTTAAACAGTGCTGCAGGATAAGCTTTCACAGTTATTAGACATTGGATTGCCACCAGCTGCAGGGTCTCTTTCTGGCAAAGGTTTGATTGCTGATGAACATTCATACCAAATCATATAAACTGCATATTCTATAATACCATTAACTGCTCACATGTGATGTAATGGGATATAACATTGATCCAATTTTTTCCTTTTTTTTTTTCTTTTTTTTACAGTTTCTCTGATTTATTGTAGGCAAAAATGTGGATTATGTTGAGGAACATTTCTAGTTTTTTTAACTTTTGTTTTAAATCCAAATAACGTCCCAAAAGGCATGGTGACAATTTTTGCACAATTGTCCTTCAAAAAACACGAACAAAGCCATCACTTTAGCAGAAAGACATAAAAAGGATAAAGCATAAAAAAGATGTCCAGAAACTTAGTAGTAGTAGTTTCATGGCTGTATCCTTTAAGGGTAAACATAGGAACAGTTAGAAGTGCTGTTTGCCAACAGGTGCTCTTGAGTTCAAGCCCATCACAACCCTGACTAACAGGTCAGCTATAACATGTCTTATTTATCTTTTTTACACATCACTATAAAAAGATGCCAGTGCTCTAATAATTTTTTCCTGTCATTATAATTAAAGTCATTGTATTTATGGAGCCGTGAAAGGTGTCTCGCCACCTTCTAGTCATTTCTCCTGTTTCAGTTTGGCGAGGTTGAAGTCCTCTCTCACTTGCCTCAGCAGAACAGGGCAGCACATTACATCCACAGCTGTCATAGCCAGGGCTTTGGCTGTCCTCAGGGTGAACAACTGGGCCTTTTCAGCTCCTGGCACAGGGAAAAAGAGCAGAGGAGGAAAAAAAGGCAAGGCAAGTTTATTGATATAGCACCTTTCATACACGGATGCAATTCAAAGTGCTGTACAGAGACAAAGCCATGATTAAAGGACAAAAAGAAAAAGCAATAGTTAAAACTATATAATCATAATTCAAACATAAGGAAATGAAAATACATAAAAAGGCAGTTTTTAAAGATAAAATGTATTAAAAGTATAAAAAGAAAGCAATAGTTAAAACTAATCATAAATGAAAATACATAAAAAAGCAGTTTTAAAGATAAAATTTAGAATTTAAAAGCTACAGTGGCAGAAAATTTGCTTCCTGAATTAAAGGCCGTAGTAAACAGTGATGTTTTCAGCCCTGATTTAAAGGAGTTTACTGATGTGGCAGACCTTAGGCTTTCTGGGAGTTTATTCCACATAACTGGAGCATAGAAACTAAACGCTGCTTCCCTCTGTTTAGTTCTAACACGAGGAACAGTGAGAAGGCCACATCCAGATGATCTTAAAGGCCTGGTAGGTTCATAACACTGAAGTAGAGCTAAAATGTATTCTGGGCCTAAACAGTTTAGTGCTTTATAAACCAATAGTAGTATTTTGGTAGTCTATTCTTTGGGAAACTGGGAGCCAGTGCAGAGATCTGAGAACAGGGGGAGACAGAAGGAGAGTGAGGGAGAGAGGGGAGAAAGCACACAACAATGGGAGAGAGAAGATTTCAAGGTAATAACATGCTGTAATAGGACCAAAAATTGTACAGAGGGAAAGGAAGAAGGGGAGAGAGCAGCTCAGTGCAACATGGGAAGTCTTCTGCCAGTCTAGGCATATAACAGCAAAACTAAGGAAAAACAGTTAAAAACACCAGATGCATAAACGATAAGTACACACAAAAACATGCATATGCCATTTCCCACTCATAAATTGTTATTTATTAATCAAAAATGTGCTGTGAGAATGTGCATACCTCATGCAGACTGAGTTTTATAGTATAAATGAATCATTGATCATCTTTCTGACGTTTTCTGACATGATGATGACTGAGATATCACCACAACACTGGTTACAGGCACATGTGATGAATTAATGGTATAGGCGCTGTAAATAGCCATAGCTGTGTGCGACCTTGCTGCGATGCCACACAATCGGTGAAATTGCACTTCTTTGTCGTTCTTTCCGTTAATCGGTCAAATGAGTGGTGGAGCAAGCACAAGTATCGATATGCAAACGGATGTTAAAGGATGTTTCTGCATCAATGTATGGCTTACTGTGGGAGTGGAAATGAGGCGTGTGCCCATTTCAGAAATGATTTGGCTATGTAAAACAGAGCCGGCCGTACGTGCAGATTTTTAAATCTGACAAATATAATGCATGTGCATATTTCTGTCTTTGTGCGTAAACACAAAGTTTAGTTGTGTTAGTTAGTTGTGAATCTAGACAGGTGCATCTGGTCTCAGGAGTCAAATAACTTTACATACACTCTACACTTAAAATGCTGAAGCCCTAATTTTTGGTCCCTCCCTCCCTTCTTCTCTCTTTTTTTCTACCTGTCCATCACTCCATCTGTCTATTTGTTCATTTCTTTCTGGTGCTTACTGTCCTTTGTCTCTTTCTAAATTTCTGTTATTTCTCTTCCTCCTGCATCAGCTGTTATCTCCCCCTTTCATCAAGATGCCTGTTATCTCCCATCCTGCTTCCCTCTTTCTCTTTGCATTATGTGTTAACCTGTTTCTTTTTTCCACTGTTTAACACATTTTCTCCTCTCCTCCTCCTCCTCCTGCCATATCCCTGCCTGTTTCTGTCCGTCTACACTCTGTCCATCATGTTTATCTGTCTCTTTCTCTCCTCTCACTGTGCCTCTGCCATCCTATCTGTTGGACTATCTGTGTGTTTGTGTTTGCAATGATAACAGTTTAACTGGATTCGTTCATCGATACTCAAGACCTCTGAGGGCACCATTGTTTATTCTTTCTCACTCTTCATCTACTACTACTCAGGAGGAGGCACCGTGGCCTTTAACTGTATGTGTGAACAAGAGGGAGAGAGAGAGAGAGAGAGAGAGAGAGAGAAATGAAAAGCCATACTGTGTGTATGTGTGTGTGTGCGTGTGTGTGTGTGTATAATGGACTATGGCAAAGTGAGCTGAGTAATACATGCTTGATAACCAGGTACTCTCACATCCCCGCCTTCTATATCCTCAGCTACTCATGTGCAATTCCTATCCTGTGTGTGACCGTGAAGCCAGCAGAGTTTAGTATTGACTAACTGATGCTTCTGAGAGGCAGTGAAAGAGAGAACGAGAGCACTGAGGGACAGAGAGAGATTGATAGAGGGAATGAAGGAGATGGAGGGGTTGAACTGATTGAGCTGACAGCCACCATTTTTCTGCCTCTTTTGTTGTGGAATAAGTTATTATTAGTGCAGCACACACATTGCGTTAAAATGTAATGTGGTAA
Organism: Nannoperca australis; assembly: GCA_036023655.1. Lineage (NCBI taxonomy): Eukaryota > Metazoa > Chordata > Actinopteri > Centrarchiformes > Percichthyidae > Nannoperca > Nannoperca australis. The sequence goes on along the minus strand of JAVQJD010096285.1, from coordinate 2,167 downwards.
TTTGCCTGATGGTGCATTTGACGATGATGGTACTGAATTGTCCAATGAAGGACCCAATGCCCCCAATGCCCCATAGCAATGGGCTTAATGGCAATGCTTATAGTAGTCTGGGCAAGCACATAGGCTAAACGCACACACAAATACACACAATCCACTCACACACACACATTTTGGATAGCCCTCGTGCCCTATAATGATGGCAATAATGGCAAGCATTGCAAATCTGTCTGGAACTGCACTTAAGCACACCAGTGCACACACACAAACACACACACAATCATATACACATATGGGCTTGTTTTAAACTATGACTCACACATGCTGGCACAGACTGCCAAAATCACATGAGCATGCACGCACACACTGCATGCCTAGCCTTGTGCTGTATTCCAGAGTCATTCAGGCAAAAAACGGACCTCATTTCCTTCTGCGTAGCACAGGAGAGTGCAGTGATATGCCGCTTGCAGCCTGATAGGGATGCCTAGTCCCTGGGGAGTGGCTGTAATTTATCCTCAAGCCTGAGAGGGGAAATGACGCCCTGCTTTATGGGACTATTAAAGGGCAATGTTGCAACTGTAGGCTTGCATGTACATGTGCGCGCACATAATAAAGAAAGAATGAAGACAATGTTACTATTAAATGCAATAAAATAAAACATAATAAAGAACTTAACGGGGGGAAAGATGAGATGAAAGAGTGAAAAGAAAAGAGCAGGATTAATTGGTGAATCTGCATGTAGAAAGTTGCACTGTAAGACCTCTGTTGTTCCATCATACATTTGTATGGAACTGTGAATCGTTTTGTTCATTGTATTGCCTTGTTTAGCTCAATTATCTATTACAGTAAGCAATGAAAAAACTGGTGAAGAAGTAGCAAAATGCACATGAGCAAGAATGGGACTAAGAAGGAAGGCTCTAAGTCATTAAGATCAAAGAAATATATCCCACTGTCACAAAAATTCAGTTAAAGGAGAATAAGTAGAATTTTCACTGTTCCTTCAGAGAGCCACTTAGCTATATTTTCTGAATTCGACATGGTATTGATGATGAAACCATGGGCCACAAGGAAAAATAAACCTGCATGTCAAATGAAGGGAAACAAACGAATGGTGGCTGTTTGTTTACTGTTTGTTGTTTCTTGAACTTTCAGAAGGCTTAGTTCTTTTCTCCTTCCCACCTCCCTTTTGTATATCTTTCCTTCTCATTGGCTTTCTCCACTCCTCCTGTCCTCGCCCGTGTGCTCCGTCCACCCGGTCTAGGCCTATCTCCCCGACGTGCTGATGCAAGGACTCTTCCCCACTAATAAGACCGGATTCTCACAGATAGATATGATAATGACTTCCCTTAAGATGCATTCACTCACACACACTCACATACACTCAAACACACACAGACACCCCCCCCCCCCCTCCCACACACACACACACACACGCACACACGCACACACACAAACACACACCTTGCAGCATCCTGCCAGAGAATCCATTTCAATATGCATCTCTCCTGTCAAAGTTTGTTTGGCAAGGTTGAGGTTAGAGGAGAGGAAAGATATCCGGATTTAGGTTTAAATCTTTAACAAATATTTCTAAAGCTCCTGCTTGTCAATGTAGATTGTTACACGCAGGTCTACATGCACACACTATACATGCACATACATGATTACTACTTTTAAAATGTTCTGCTTCCTTAAGACACATGCACACTAATCCTAACATCCATCTCTTTCACATATTCAGTCACACACACTGACTTCACTGCATATCTCTGTGTTGTAGATGTGTGCCGAATGCACAGAGGACTTCTGCATTGGCTGCTTTACCAAATTTCACCAGAAGGGTGCACTGAAGCTCCACAGAATGATCCCCTTTCAGGTGAGCATGGTCCCATGTGCATCTAGTCTATCTTCTCTCCTCTCTGTTCCTCACTGTGTGTTTCTCTGTCTTTCTTTCTCTTTCACAGATGCTTTCAATAATATCTGTCCTGATCCCATTCTCCTTCTGCTTGAATCATTCTTCCTTTTGCATTTCTTGCATCCCTGACTACAGTATCTACTTATGTCAACCTCTCGTCTTTTTTCCCCTTCCTCTGTTTCTGCACCCCATCTCACTACACACACACACACACACACACACACACACACACACACACACACACACACACACACACAC
>JAVQJD010096274.1:0-53518 GCA_036023655.1 Nannoperca australis | reverse complement strand
AACAGCCTCTCTCGTTACCTGACGGCATGTTGCCAAGCTGTCACTCACATCACAACTGGCCAATAGAAACGTCTTTCAGCGTAGGTCCCGCCCACGGCATAAAGCGGAACCGGAAGCACGACTTTTAGATTCGCAAGCAAAACTTTTAGATTCGCAAGAAAAATTTTAGGGTTTGAAAGCTAAAGTTTAGAGTTTGAAAGCAAACGTGTGGAAAGTTTCTCTCTCAAACCACTTTTTTTGACTGTTTTATAAAGAAACAAAATGATCTCCATATGTTACTAGCCTTTCTTACTTGATAGAGGCCAAGAGTGAGCACCTAGAATGTGAATAGTTTTCTAAAACATCTTAACAGCCTCTTCACCCATTAAGGACAGTGAAAAACATCCAAACATTGTTGTGCACATCGCCTGAATTGTCATAACAACACACAAGAAGCGGTTACAACAAGCGTTATTTCTCTTAGGGATCATCGCTATGGATTTGTTGATGGACTGCGCGACCAACCATCAGCAGTATGCAAGAATCACTTAAGCCTCAGTACCTGACAGGGTTAACAAAGCCCACAGTCTTTGAGAAACTCCACTGTTTGCCCGGTGAATGTTGCTGAAATAAAAGCTATTTACTATTCTGCACACTCTCAGCCGGTGACCCGAAGGTGTGTTTTTGTGGATGTTCATCTCAGCGTGGTTACGACTCTGTTCAAATGGGTCACTTAACAAGGTGTGTCAGTGTTATTGATGCAGGCTGTGTAGGGCCATATAAATAATCACTTGAGGTGTAATTAATTTGCATAATGTTACCTTTTAAGAAAAGCCCCCCCTTTTATGTTTGATTGTTGTTGCATGCAAATTGTCTCAATTATAATTTGCCTGAGAAAAGGACACCAGTGTTTATGTGTTTGGCAGTAAGACTGAAGGTGTTTCTAATTGTAATGTCATTTGGTCAACATCTACTCAGACTAATCTGACAAAACTAAAAACACATCTGGCTTTGAGCACTTAAGATACTCAATTACGGTCCAAGCACGAAAGTGCAAGGAACATATTGTTTTTGAAGAGATTAGTATTATTCTACTTTCATAATGCATTTTTGAGTGGCTTGGGATGCTCAAAAACTTATGAAAATTGGCACAAACGTCAGAACTGGCGAAAATAGCAAATGCAGGATTCTAATTTTGTAGGTATTATCCTCAGACTAGTGTGACCCCAAATTGCTATGGACTAGTCAATATCTCTAATGATGATGTCATAGGTCATGAGACAAGATGCCATTTTAGACAATTTACATGCATGCAATCATTGCAAACTCCTCCTATAGGACTCAACAGATCCACTTCGAGTTTGGTTGGTTTTACTTTAAAACATGTGATGCTAAATTGTGAAGCTTTTGCGTTTACGTGGACAGCAGTTGCCGTGACGTGGTGGACAATTTAAGCAGGAAGCCCTTTATGCTCTAAAACTCATAAAATTTGTCACACACAACAGAAGTGGTGAAGGTTTTGATGGGCTTGGCTGTGGCCATGTGTCTTGATAGCGCACCCATACAAAAAAGTAGCCCTCGCCGCATGTTTCACCTAGATGTACAAAATTTGGCAGGCACATGTAACATCTCCAGACTTACAAAAAAGCCAGTTGGAGCCATGCCATACACGCGACAGGAAGTCGGCCATTTTGAATTTTGTGTGCAATTTTAATTCTTTTGTTTTCCAATTCACAGGCGCCCTATTTTTACCAACTCTGCCTAGCTCTTTAGCAGGATCCACCTCAAATCTGGTCAGAGAATATTAACCACCTTCATAATATTAAATTACTTGTTGAATTACAACATTCATTTTAAGTACATACATGTTTTCAGAGTGGTTCTACACCTAGATATCTTTGATACATTTCCTTGCCTGGTTTGACACTTAAGTTACTGTACAAGAAAGAAAAAATATTAAAGATGCAGTGCAGCATCAAAGAAAATTGCGGTTCATATGCAGTGTATAGAAAGTGTAAGGATGGACAAGTGATGCAACGACAAAAGGCTTATAAAATACAGAGAAAGAAAAAGAGATCAGTTAGGGAGAGTCATGATAAAGAATGAAACCGGTAGCAGGACAAAAGCGGAGTAGAAGAGAATAGACACATTGTGCCAGTAACCTCTGTTCTATTACCTTTCACAGCAGGTGTAGTAGCTATAGATGTAGAGAGATAAAGACAGACAATCCCATTGGAGCGGCTGCCGCTCACCTGAGCGCCCGGAAACGGAGATAAAACAGACACAAAGAGAGAACGGAGGCATAAAAGAAAAGAGGGTTGACAACTCAGATTCATGAATGTAGCTCGGCGACGGGTGAAGTGACTAAGAGACAGACAGAAACTGTTTCTGACAAGTTGATGCCTTTGAGGAATGCTGGCCCGCATGCTGGTTGGTGGGTAGTGTGTCCTCGACCTTTCGGATTTGGCTGTCGCCTCAACCACAGATTCCCTTAGCCCTCATTTGGACACGCTTGTTTGACTTGCTTTCCCATCTTTTGAAATTCCTACTCTTACCAACCAACCAAAACAAACACACACACACACACTGGTGGATAATGACGTTTGAAATAGATGATTGTTTATTTCACGTGTCTCTGATATCAACAAAAAGTCAGACAAACTTTTACAAAGTGATTAATTTCCATGACAATGTTTTTTCATGAAAGGAAAAAGAGTAAAACAATCCTGTGGCACCAGTGTCAGCAAATTTAAGTGGCATTGATTAAAAATATTGATTGGTGGTCAGAACAATGAGTTTACTGCACCCCTTGTGTTATCAATCAAGGCTTTGATCTGTTCATTCCCCTCTCCTTCAGTTCTCTGTGCCGAGCAGCAGTTGTGAGGGTCAATGCTGTTCCCCAGAGAAAAGTCATTTATGAACTCAGCCCCTATTACTGTTTAATAGTGTGTAAACATGAGGGTGGTCAGAGAGAACATGGCAATGCATTAACCTCTCTCTGCCTCTGTCTGTCTCTCTGTGTCTGTTTATGTGTCTGGTGTTTGGCTCCCTCTCTCTAACATTAAATCTCCTTTGGTTCTTGATTCCTTACTAATGCCGCACATTTTACTGTTGTTTTCTTCTCACTTTGGCTTCATACCTTACCGCTCTCACTCGTATTCTTTCTTCCTCCCATGGCCTGTCTCACCCTCTCTTTCTCTTTCTACCTCTCTTTTTTTTCAAATTTTCACACTCCAGGGTATCTACAGCTGCATCCACGGGGTACAAATCGAGGAAAACAAGTCAACCATAGACTCACCCTCAGCCTCCATGAAGAAGAACATGAACAACACCCACTCCAACATCCTGCGGTTGCTTCGTACTGCTAAGGACATGACCGCCGTCCCCGGCATTAACGGTTCTCCACACGCCGCTCTGGAGTATAGCCACAGCGGTCGTGACTCGGCTATCTATGATATACAGGAGCACCGGCGCAGCTTGGTGGGTCACCCTGTAGACTGCAAGCCAGCGTCGCCCTACCTGCCAGAGGACAACATGTTCAGTGACTACATCAGCGAGGTGGAGAGGACTTTTGGCAACTTGCCCCTGAAGGACAGCAACCTGTACCAGGACCATTACCTGCACCACCACCCGGCCTCGGCACTGGGTATGTCCGGCCCCCTGCCTAATAGGCCGCGTAGCTTAGGCAGCGCTAGCTCGTTGGAGGGGGGCATGTTCGATTGCGACAGTTTAGGGGGAGGGTTAGCGCCCATCTTCACCACTCAGCCCCGCCCCTCCATGACTCACAGGAATACCAATAAGTTTGACCTGATTGCTGGCCACACCCCTGCGGATTCCAACCAGGTTGGGTTCAAGGGAAGCAATGTGTACGGGCGGTTTTCTTTCAAAGGAGGTGCATCCAGCACGGGGCTCATCGGGGGTCATGATAGGTACTGTGGTGGGGGTGGGGGAGGCTCAGGGGGTGATGATGGGAACATTCGCTCTGATGTTTCGGATATCTCCACGCACACTGTCACCTACGGCAACCTGGAGGGAAACAACAAGCGGCGTAAGCAGTACAGGGACAGCCTGAAAAAGAGGCCAGCCTCGGCCAAGTGCAGACGGGAGCAGGACGAGATAGAGCTGAGCGGCTTGAGGAGGAGAGCCCACCACCACACCGTCCACCACCACTTCCCCCACGGGCCCCAGGCACACCGCACGGTCTCACCTCCCCTGGAGCGGAAGAGGGGAGGAGGAGTGGGTAATTCTTCACCTTACTTGTTCCGCAGAGACAAAGAAAACCTGAGGGATTTCTATGCGGACCAGTTCCGCTCCAAGGAGGGCAAGGCCAAGTGGGAGCAAGAGGGTGGAAGTGGAGGAAGCGGTGTGGGCGGTGGTAGCGGTGGTGGTATCTGTAAAAGCTTAGTACCTGTAGAAGACTTCCTCAAAGGTAAAGGCAAGAAGCCTGAGTGCAAAGGCGGGCTTGGCTCAGTGTCGGCAGGGCAGCAGGCCCACACCTGCTGGGAGAAGGGGGTTTCTGGGATAGGAGGAGGAGGCATAGCAGGAGGTGACTGGGAGTGTCGTAACTGCCACAATGTGTGTCACCACGGTGGAGGTGTGGGGGGAGGTGGCACGTGCCCAGGTAGCGGGGTTGGGGGCAGCAGCAGTCGCCCCAGCTCCGCTGGTTGCAAGCGCTGTGACTCCTGTAAGATTCAGCCAAGCAACCTTTACAACATAAGCGAGGATAATAACATGGTGTTCGCTGAAGGGAAGAGCAGTGTAGGATCCAGCCAGACACAAACTCAGGCACAGCGCAGGAAGTTAGGGCCAGGCGGGAGGGTGTTACGGAGGCAACACTCATATGATACATTTGTGGACCTACAGAGGGAGGGGGCGAGCCGCATGGGAGGGGTTGGCGGGGGCGTTGGGGGGCAGTTTCCCCAGCCCCGAAGTGTGAGCTTGAAAGACAAAGACCGTTTTATGGAGGGCCCCAGCCCATACGCTCATATGTTTGAGAGGTATGCAGGTGAAAGGGAGTCTCCCATGTTTGGAGGAATAGGCGGAGATAGGGCGAAAGGAGGTTCTTCATTCAGTTTGTTCCGCGGAGGCGAAGGTGGGTTGCATCAGCGGTCGGTGGGGGAGAGAGACCTGAGAGACAGAGATAGAGCTATGATGGGAGGTGGGGGCTGTGGTGGTGGTGGTGGTGGTGGTGGTAGCAGCAGAGGGGCCGGGACTTACTCCTTGTCTAAATCTCTCTACCCAGATAAGGTGAACCAGAACCCCTTCATCCCAACCTTCGGCGACGACCAGTGTCTATTACACGGTGCCAAACCGTACTACATCAAAAAGCCACAGACGCAGCAACAGCAGCAGCAGCAGCAGCAACTTCTCAACAACAGCCGAGGAGGAGGGGACTTCCGCGGCTCCATGGGAGTGACTTCCTATTTACCCGCATCCGCCACAGCTGGGGTGATGTCCAATGTGGCCCCCAGGTTCTCCAAAGAGCTGTGTCTGGGCGGGGTGGGAGTACCCATAGGGAACCACCACGGGGCCAACAAACTACTGCCTGTGGGCAGGGACACGTTGGGTTTGGGGCAGGGACAGAGACCCTTCAACGGTGCCAGCAATGGACACGTTTATGAAAAGCTCTCCAGCATCGAGTCAGACGTCTGAGGGTGAAGACGGAGGAGAGAGAGAGAAAGAAGATGAAGTGGGTGAAGAAAGGGGGGCAGAGAGAAAAAGGAGAGAAACAGCACCGGCTGATGACCTCTCTGTGTGAAGAGAATGAGGAGACATGATACTGTGTGTGTTGTTCTCACTCCACAAAATGGAAAGAATTTGGGCGATTCACAGAGGCCACTGCAGTCTAAGCCGTGGTGAAGTCGCCGGGAGACTAGTTTCTAATGAGAAGAAAGGATTCTGGTGCTGCTCCGACACTCAGAGAAAGATAGGGAAGGAGGGAGGGAGGGGAAAGAAAGTGAAATAAAATCTCCAGTCTCTGCTCTCTTCACATGCTTATTGTCTTTCCCTCCCTCCTGCAGTTCTTTAACACCAAAACAAACATTTTGTTTAGCAACGGAATTACAATCATGAATGAGAAATCAACGCTTCTGTTGAAGTAACAGGGTAACTAATAATAATTGTATTGATAATGTTGATAATATTATTGAATATTATTCCAGTGTTTAATGATGATTGGTTTGGATTGATTTTCAATTTTATTTATTTAAATAGTTCATGTTACATATTTGTATGATGTTAATTCTTTCTTAGCTTACCAATATTACAGGAGACTGGTAGACCAGTTTTTTGGGGGGTTCCTGTAATTTGGACTCTTCTTTGCTATTAATTCTTCATGTTTGATTTTTTTGATACTTTTCTTACTTTTGAGTGTTGTGAAGTGTATGTGAAAGGCATGATTTGCTGAGTACATTCTATGTACTTAATCAATTTGCAAAGAAGGTTTTGTTTTTACTGCAGAAGCAACATCATCATACTGATTTGCCGTTTCCTCACGTTTTTCTGCTCGGCAGTACCAAATGAGTCTCGTATCTTGTCATTGGTGGATGTGCCTTAAAGGATTAATACTGATTTTCTACAAATAAGATATGTTCTGTTGGTAGGCAGATCCACCTGCAAGCAAGTTGTCAATTGATTTGAGAGATAGAATACACTTGAAAATGTCTGGTATGAAGGTAAAGGTTCATGAGCATAACTTTTAGGCATTTAACAGATGTTGTGATAGAAAGCAAAACATAGAAATAATTCCCACATTGATCCCCAACAATAAAGGTAACCAATAGCAGGATCACAAGGGTTAAAACCACAGTGCCATGATAAACATTCCAGTCTACCCCCCAAAAGTCAGATACGACCGAGCTGTGCTGTTGTATGTGAAGAAATACAATTTAGAATAAAAATACGGAAGCTTTTTCTTGTACTATTAACTCCACAATGAATCTAACTGCAAGTCAATTTCCTTTAAATCATTAAAAAGCTCCGTAAGCTTTATCACTCCTCACCTACTCAAACCCCACTGCTCATTTCTGCATTACAGATGACCCAGGAACCAACTATCCATTAAATACATGTAAATCACATTTAATGTCCACTTGTTGCTCGCGTCGTGTTTCATTGGGTCCGACTCAATTGGCCATGACAGTTTTGCTGTTCGGGGACAGGCGCATAATGGACTCTCGGAGTGAGGCTTCCATTGCTGCGATGAGCAGCCTGGCGCGTTAATTATTTCATGATTACGGCTTTAAGACCTGTCTGCTGTATTAGATGGTCACATTTGAATGATGGGAGGTGTATAAGTGTTGAACATGTTCACTCTGCTGGTGTAAAGGACCACAGCAGGCTCATCATTTCAACCATGCTATAACAAAGTCCCAAATAAACTGTGATTTAGTCTTACAATTATTCCTAACTCTACACTCTTATAGCAGTCTTTATAGCAGTTTTTTTAAAAGCTTAGAAATGGGAAGTAAAAAAATGTGTACTCACCTTACAGCTATTGAATACTGTTACCCTGTGATTTAAAGAAATAGTTCGACATTTTGGAACTAAACATTTTTTTACTTTCTTGCCGAGTGTTAGATGAGAAGACTGATAACACTCTCATGCCTGCACAATAGTTAGAAAACTGCAGCTCTTTATGCTTAGCATAAAGACTGGAAACAGTGTGAAACAACTCGGCTCGCTCTGTTAAAAGGTAACACAATCTAAAAGCTCACAAATGAACATGTTGTATCCTTTTTGTTTAGTCCATACATAAAACAAAGTGTAAACATTTTTTTTGGGAGGGTTACTTACAGACTTTCCTGTCGTAACCAATAACTAGTCGGGCACATAACCTCAACAACGTGTCATTTTGACAGTGTGGTTTTTGTACAGATCAAACAAATAAGATATAACGTGTTAGTGAGCTTTCGAGTTGCTGGTAGGCGAATTCTGTTACCTTTAGACAGTTGTTTCCAGCCTTTTCTTTCAGGTTAAGCTATGCTAAGCTAAATATGGCTGTAGCGTCATATTTAACACAGATATGAGAATGATATTGATCTGCAAGAAAATGAATGAGTGTATTTCCCAAAATGTCAAACTATCCCTTCAAGCTATTTTCTTACAGTCCAAACAAAAACCATAATAAGTCTATCCCTGTGTGCACGCAGACATCCCTTTTTCCACCATGTAGCTCAAACTCACATTTTTCACCAAACAGAACATAAAAAATTATTTCAGTACGTACTGTAACCTTGTTTTCTCCCCCCACCAGACAATAATCTGTAGGAAAGAAATTTGTCCTCAAGTCTGAGGTCCACTATGGATTGGGTCAGCTGCAGACATCTGAGGAGAAAAAGAGGATAAGAGGAAGACAGTGACCTAAAAGCAGGTGGTTTAGTAAAAAGCTTTGTCTTTGTTTCTGATGGGTATTTTGATCAAAGGGCGGCTCCCAAATCAATCCCCATCAGACACAGAGGTCATTTCTGCACACAATATAAAGACAAATATAGAAGATGTGTTTAATTTACAGCAATTAAGACATACATCTTACAATTTAAGACAACTATTCTCCATTTTCAGTTATTGATTGTTACTTAAACCAGGTTGTCATTTCGCCTAACCAAATTTTAACAACTTAGCACAATCTGACTGAATGGGTCCAGTATTTAGTTTGTTGTACATCCCAGTCAAAATGTTACAAGACTTTCCTTCTCTTGGTTGACAAGTCAGTATGTATGATACTAGGGGGTCTCTAGTGTTTGTGAGGGCTTGCATGTATACGCTTAGTTTTTTTTCTTTATTTCTGTTTTTTGATCTTAACTTTTAACCCAGAAAAACATTGGGTGTTTTTGAACAATATCTGGAATTTTATCAATTTCATTGGTACTGATGATCCATGTAGTACTGTAGGTGTGTGTGTGTGTGTGTGTGTGTGTGTGCGTGCGCGTGCGTGCGTGCTTGTTTGTGCAAGAGAAGACACCAATCTAACAGTCTAAATTTTGGTTATACTTAAATAAATATGGCTAAATTTGATTACAAGTTTCACTAGGATAGAAAACATTCTTTATTGTTAAAGTTATACAAAGATCAATTTTCTTGATAGTTTGTGTAAATGCTTTTAAACAAGGTTGAGGTCTTGGTTAATACATTCATTTTCACTGAAGAAGCCTTCTTCATTTCAACTACTTTTCTTGTTTTCTTTCCTTTGAATATCTCAGTCTGTTTCATTGTTTCTGTCATTGTATGTGCCTGAATACATATGCTTGATTACCTCTGTGCGTGCTCATATGGAAGAGAGACAGTGTGTGTGTGAGAGATATAATTGTTTATTGTACATGTATTATAAAACTGTATGTAAATACTTTACCTCACGCTCATGGACTTTTGATAAAAACTGTACAAAACGGCAGAGAATAGATCTATTTGGGATAAATCTTTGATTCGTAGGTCCCCTTGCAAAATTGCTTTTGTACTGTCTTCAGGCCAGGATATGTGCAATCATTTATTGTTACACAGATGATGTGCACATTTAATAAGGTTTGTTGATGTGTTTTTATTTTCTTTTGGATTTGGTCAAAGACCAGCTAAGAAGGTTGTTTTCTCAAAGGAAAATTGTAAAGCACCATCTGTCAGTGGTACACAGAAAGCACAATAGATTATCTATTGCATTTTTACAAGGTAGTCTCATTTTTCTTTTCTCCTCTTTGGCTAATCTTCTGTTTTTGTGTTTTGCCATCGAACGACTCGAACGACTCCACCCCTGAGCTGTACAGATTGTGAAAAATGTACATACGACAAAAATCTAGTTCACCCTCGCATTTTTTTGTATGGAGAGAAATTACTTGTGTGAAGAGAGTATTTCAAATTTGATTGAATATTTAGTAATATTGAAAATGAGATTAAACACAGTCAATGTGAAAATAAGTGCTGAGAAATATTATTCTTCTGTCTCTTTGGAATAAAAGTGTTGAGTATTAATAAAAAATAAGAAATCTCAAACTTGTTTGTCTTGTTCTTTTATTCGTCACCCCCAAAATATATTTTTTAATCATTTGTTGTGTCCACAAGTTAACAACAAGCAACAGGTCTTCTTTCGCGTGCTGTGTTTATCTTTGACATTCAAATGCACCAGATCATGTTATTATGTCCCATAGGTCATCAGTGGATCAGAGATAATGGCTGCGGTGTCATCTTCTGCTCTTTTATTGGCTCTTTTTGTTTGTTCCTCTTTCTGTCTTCTCATAAACAGGTGTGAAATTGATGTTGTCCAGCATGCTGGACAAGTGTTTTGTAGACCAAAGAGAAAATAAATAGAGAGGCTGGTGGATAAAAGGTGGAGGCAGGGGGGAAATTTTGAGGGAAGGAAGAAGTAATGCAAACTGAACTGAGCAGCAGAGATCAAAGCAACCCCCCCCCCCCTCCCCCCCCCCAAAAAAAGACACCTTACTCCCCCTCATTCCTCAGACTCTCTCTTTACTCTGAAAGCCTTGTCCAGCAACAGGAGTTATTTAAAGAAACCTGCAGGTTTGAAAATGTACCGATGCCTTGTGTATAGATTTGGTGTGGGAATTTTAACATCTGCAGTCCCGGATGCTGACACCGAATGAGGTGAGGTGGTAAAAATAATCTTTCAATCAGTTTTATCTCCTGCTTCTTTACTATTTTCTCACTCAGTCGTCTATTCTGCGCACTTGTTCGCTCCTTACGCCAACCCAACAACATCGGGATGCATTGCAACACATGTAACTACTTCTTGACAATTAACTGTTACCTAGCAACTGGCTCTTTTTTTTTTTCCAGAGATGGGGAGGGATGTGGGGTGAGGCGGGGGAGGGAGGGAGGTAAGGGTGTAGAAAGAGAGACAGACACAGAGAGAGAGAGAGAGATTTATATAGTATTCCCACAGCATCTTAACTGGATTGGATGCAACAATGCATTGACAATACAATACCAAAATGGAAAGTACAGCCTGAGCTTAACGCCCACACGTAGCAGCGTAGAGAGGAGAGACGAGATGGAGGGGGGGGCGAAATAAGAGGAGGGGTGGTTGATGTACAGATTACACTATGATGGGAAAAAGGGGGGATGAAACACATGCAAGGGGATCGCATGGAAACAAAAGATTACTTGACAAGTGTGCGGATGCAGGTTGAAAATAAAGTGAGAGAAAGAAAAATATCCACACTGCAGTATGTGGTGTGGATGACAGGTGGAGACGTAGAAGCGAAGTAGAGGGAAACTGGTTGCTGTAGAAACACTTGGCAAAGTTTTAATGAAGGCATAAAGTTCATATGCCTGTGCCCACAACATGCGCACACACGCACACGATCACCATACGCAAACAAACAGTATGATTACGTTAGCAGATAATAGGCACCCCCTGCTGGGCCCATAAGGATCGTCCCTGACTTCAGTGGAGCAAAAACAGAAGATCAAGCTGCCCTGAATCAGTTGTAATATCAGACATGTGATTACGGCAGCAGGCGAGCACTGACACCCTGTGGTAAAAACATGGCATCCCCCTGTTACTGAATGTAGTTTATAATGTAGTGCACAGGTAGAGGAGAGTGAATGGATTTGGTTTCTCTGAGACTTTCCTGTCAGTTCATTAATTACTGGAGTATAAGGCAAAGAAACAAAGCACAGTGATGATAGATGATCCTGGAAAATCTAATGGGAATTTGAGGCATACATGAAGTATCTACTGGGAGTTTATATTCGTTTTGTCCTATTGATGGTGGTGAAATAGTAATAGTTATGAGTGTTTGTCTTTTTTCCCTCTATATGTTTTTATTTTATATTTTTAAATGGGGACTCCAGCAGTTTAGTATTGCACTTCCATACATTTGGGGAAAAATTTTAAAAATAAACGAAGCACTAGAGGCCGAGATATCCTGGTTCAAGCTTCACAAACACTGGATCCTATATATCCCACAATATAAAACAATAGTGTCTTTCATTAGACACACTCTGACACAGCTCCACTCAGTAATGCAAGCTTTCTGTAAATCATTTTAAGTCTTGAGCCCAATCCGTGATGACCCTGATGACATCATCCGGGTAATTTTTTACTTTGAAAGACTCCTCCAGAGCCACAGATGACATCATACAACTGTTTTCACAGTAATCCTCCTCGTGATGGTAAACCCAACTTCATGTGCCCCTTTAAGCACTTCTTGGCTTCTCCTGTCATGTTGTTTGTTCTGCTTTTATGCTGTTTGTATATGGGAGATCCAAAGTGTTCAATATTAACTGAATAAATAAGACATAATCATATTAAAAAATAAAGGAAAAATATTTAATACAATCATGAACTTATTTTATAATCAGCCTCTTCTTATATTGCTTCTTTTCACAATAACAAAGATTACTGCATTTAAGGCTTTACATTTAATTTTAAAAAGTCTGTATGTTAATCATGACAACCAGGGTCGAGCCAGTTGATGATGCCACATGTGATTAGCTGTCTCACAGACAATAACTTAATAAATTAATACTGAGCGCTTGGTATGTCCATATTTGTTTATGTGCCAATGAACAAACAGGGAGAGAATTATCACGTGATAACAAAATTATCTCAATGAGAAGCGAGCAACTCCATCTGCTGAGGAAGGCCATGAGATGTGGTTGAAAGCAAACAAAGTAAAGTTGGATGATTGGTGCAGAAATAACAATTGAAATAAGCTCTGGAACTGATTTAAAATGTTATATAATAACACAGATTTATAGTGTTAATGACGGAGGTGTGTTTTTCACTGTGTGTCCTGACTTTAAAGTCAATCTGACATTAAGAACTAGACAACAAAATAGTGATAATCACAAGAGTTTATTAAAGATATGAGTTATCTATTGACTAATACAAACCCTACCAATCACTCCTGATCTCACAGAACAAGCAGTCACTATAAATCATCTTGTTATTTTACAAAAATGAAATCTATACAGTTTTAAAAATGGATTTCTTACATTTGCCTATGTAATATTTGCAGAACCTGTTTCTGTCTCACACAGCCACAAACTTCCCCACTCTTCACTTCCCTCCATCAGTGTCTCTGTCGCTCTCTCTGACCCAGCACATCTCCCCCTCTCTTGAGGACTCTAACTCGTCTCCTCCTCACCACTCGGCTCCCCCTCGGTGGACTCGCCCTCCCCGCGGTCCTCGGGGTGTAGCGGGCCAGGCTTGCCACCTCTCCTCTCAGGCTCTGAGGTATCAGAGCCCGGCTGCCTCCCGCCTCCTCCTCCCCTTCCTTCATGTAGCCATGGTGACGGAGGAACGGTTCCAGGGTTGCTAGGCGATGAGAGAGCTCGGTGATGCGCTGGCGCAGCAGGGACACTTCTCTGAACAGGTCGTTGACGGACTCGGACAGAGGGCGCACCCTGCAGGACAAGCAGAGGAGGTTCAGCTTCAAGAAATATTGATCTCAACTATGAATGACTTCTAAGCAATAAAACTAAAATATTTTAACGCCCAGGAAGAATTATATAATAGAAAAATAGAAAATATAATTTGTTGGCAAAATCCATCATTATTGCACTTCAGTGAAAGTGTAGCTATTAAACAATACTCTTATTGCATTCTGTAATATCACTTTCTAACATAGGTTGCAGGATAATGCAATGACATCATCAAATTTCACAATTTCAAATTATCTGATTTTTTTTCACATATATTATATGTTATATTTTCCATAGTTGCACAAATCTCATCACATTGTGTACAACAACTGTGTAGCAAATCTGCTGAGTGATGAAGACCATGTGATATGACCAAAAGCGTCAGAAAAGCTACTAAATAGACCATTTGGTGTTTTGTCAACTGCTGCTTTCAAGGTCAAGGAACTTTGAACCCCAGCTACTTGTTTACAGCTTCATTTGTTAAAAATCAAATGAATGAAAATAATAAATGCAGTTTATAAAATCTTCCTCAGTTCATATAATTTTGTGTTTTTAGATTGTTTTATGCTTTAAGGTGTGTTTTTATCGTTACATAATTGCAAATTAAATGTAAAAGATTTGAAAGAAGGACCTGTGATACATGGAGAAAGACCTAACTAATGGTTGTAATAGAAATAGATGAGTTAAAGCTGCTCAGAGAGCATGTTTTAGCATATATATATATATAGAAGGTGATACAGGTGCTACAGTTACCTGGAATAGTCAGGCAGCAGAGTGCTGGGCTGAGAGTGCAGTGAAGTTTTGATTTCATTGAAGATGCGTTTCCCCCAAGCATCTAAAACTCTCGTCACACTGCGCACTGAGGCCACATTCACACTGTCAGCTGAAACCAAAACACAACACCATCAGGCTACGATATAAAGGAAACAGCCTGAATGAATCATGAACATTATTGGCCACATGTGTTATAATGATAACTATCTCATCTCTGCAGAGTTGCTGCGTTTCGTTCAGCTCGGTAATAAATTGTCTTTATAATTCACAACTTCAAACATTTCGTCACTCAGTGATTTACAGGCCCCGAGATCAAACGGAGGCTCGTCATCTACCTCCTTCTCTGTAGTTCCAGAACCCATAATCCAGTTCATTCTCGTCGCTGGCTGCACAAGCCCCAGTTGCCATGGAAACCACCATCAGCACCATCAGCAGAGAGGGAAGGGCCATGACGACAACACAGACTGTCCCCTTTTAAAAAAAAAAAAAGAGAAAATCAGACCTTCATGTGTTAAAAGTGAACAGATAAACTTCTTGACATGTTTTTTCTTTTAATGCAGACGAACACAAACTGAAAGAGCGTTATAGAAATAACAGAAGAGATGAAACACAGCCACACACATCTGTATCCAGTGGTGGAAAGTAACTACTTTTCTTACTTTATACTTTTACTCCACTACATTTATTCAAGTTACTTTAGAAATGTTCATACAAAAGATACAATCAGTTTATAAAATATAATGAATTGTTAAAAATGTACGACCTACATTTTGCTTTTCTGTACTTTTACTTAAGTATACTTTTAAATAGAGAGCTTTTATATGTAATGGAGCATTTTACATTGTACTATTTTTACACTGTGTGATTGTCACTGCATAGGTAGTGCTAATAAAAGTACAATCTGATTACAACTAGTACTTCATAAGGAGGCTTAAAAAATCCTGAAGAAAGTGGCCTTTTTGTCCTGTGGCAGTTCTGTGCATCTTTTAGGAGACGAGAATGATTAAAGTCCAATCTGACGAAACAAATGAAATTTTTAAATCTTGTTTTCTAACTCTAATCCCATGATTCCAGGTTTGAGTGGAAAAACAAGAGAGGAGGAGAAAGCATGCGACCCAGAGAAGAGGACATCCAAAGAAAAGAAAAGAAAGAAAAAGCAGAATTGCATCCATATGACAAAGTCTGTGAATCATACTGGACAATAATAAGCCGGTGACTCACTGCTGAGGTATTCTAATTGTTGTCAGGGAATATGAATTTGGAGGCTGATCAAAGGCTCAGTGAAAATTTGCCGAACAATAATCAGACACAGCTTGTTTCACATCTGGCCAAACACATCAACAACGCTGAGCAATCAAGCCACAAACACAGCGTCCCTGTACATGATGATCTCTGCTGTACGAACTACATGTTGAATTTTGCGAACTAACAGTGCACTTGGTAGAAGTATCACAGGCTGGAAACTGTTTTGGAAAAATAGAGCAAATGAGCCCGATACTCACGACTTGAAAGGATGACGATCCAGCAGGAAGTCCTTCTCCGATCTGTAGTTTGAACACCAGATGCCTCTCCTTCTCTTACCTTTCCACCAGTCTCTACTTCTTATTTCTTTCTAATTTCCTCTGATGCTCTCTCCCCCCTCGGCTCACAGCTGTAATATAATTAGGAGGAGAATGTGGCAGGTCCAGTGCTGAGGCACTTAAAAGAAGTTGTATCTTTACACCCCAACACACGCCCAACTCCTACACTCTCTCTCTCTCACACACACGCTATGGCATCCAGCTGCTGCCAGATGTGTTGCACGCCTTCTTCTTTAAGATAAGTCTCATAATTTACCTGTTTTGTCCCTCCTTTTCTTTAACCCCTTTGTGGAACAGACAGGTATATGTGTCCGAGGCTGTAATGGCCGTCTGCTGCAGGATTGAGTTTCTAAAGAAATGTACTGTGGTCTACTCAAAACTTGAGTTATGGACCTTTTTCATCTGTCTCTGCTTCCCACCTTCCGCCCTTTAGCCTCACAAAAGCAGCTCAGAGCATCAACACACCTTGGAGCCATATTTTATTTTAAATTCTGCCACGTAAAAGAATGCAGAGGGTTCTTTTTGAAGAAGAGCAGCTTAGAATATTATTATT
The DNA here is from genome assembly GCA_036023655.1 of Nannoperca australis. Taxonomy (NCBI): domain Eukaryota; kingdom Metazoa; phylum Chordata; class Actinopteri; order Centrarchiformes; family Percichthyidae; genus Nannoperca; species Nannoperca australis. The sequence goes on along the minus strand of JAVQJD010096274.1, from coordinate 37,255 downwards.
TTACTGCATTTTTCTGCTACTTTACACTTCTATATTGCAAAGTTCACCAGCTAGAGCAATAAAATGCTTCTTACATCAGTAACAATAATGGAAGAATATAATATTCAGGATATACACTCTGAAACACCCTTTTACTTTGAATACTTTATGTTCTTTCACCGGTGAGGACATATTCAGATCCTTTATTTAAGTAAAAGTAGCCTTACTGTAACACAAATATACTCTATTACAAGTAAAAGTCACGGATTTTACTTACAGTTGTGATAGTAGTAGTACAGAAGTACTGGAAACACAATGAATTTATAGTTTCAGAAGTAAAAGTAGTCAATAGCCCCTTTCACTGTTATATTGTCAAGTTATTGGATCATTATTATTGATGCATTAAGTTGAACTTTAATGTAGAGCTACTTTTAATTACTTCATATACTTGGGGGTAGCTTAATCTACATCAGTGCATCATATTTTATAAACTGATCATATGTTTTGTATATAAAATATTTTTTTCAAAGATCTATAGCTGTAAAATAAACGTAGTAGAGTAAAACGTATTTCCCACTGATATGTAGTGGATTAGAAGTATAAAGTAACAGAAAATGGAAATCATCAAGTAAAGTTCCTCAAAATTACAGTATTTTAGTAATGTTCCTAGTTACTTCCCACCACTGGAGACTTAAAACATCAGACGATATTAGACATTTAATCCACAATATTTTCAAGCAAATAACATGCTTTGTCTGCTCCACTTACAGTATAGGCTACAACACTGACAGTTTGTCCAGTTAATTCTTTAATCTATCAATGTTTTTGTAAAGTAGAGGATTTGTGTACTTTACTCCCCAGGAAAGAGGGAAGATAACAAGTGAAGGAGACGGGATATGAAACGGAATGAATTATTCTTTATTGACTGGCATCCAGATGTTATTCCAGCTCTGTCTCTCTCTGCCTGTGTCTGTTTTCATGCTGTGGCTGAGGTGAGGTCAGAGTTGGCCGCCAATACAGCCAGAGAGAAAATGGTGAACGTGTTGAGGCAATGAAAGAAGGAAGAGGGCAGAAAGGGAGACACAAAAAACAGACAGTCAAATGGGGTTAAATAATAACAACCGCTGCACAGCATCTGCGAGCCTCTCCTGGCAGCCTCAGAGAGCAATCCAACAGAGAGTTACTGCTGTGAAGAAGCCACTGTACCACCCACAGCTGGTTCCCATTAACAACAGGCAATTTGTCACCTTCAGCTGAATTCCAGCCTCTCTCTCTCTCTCTCTCTCTCACACACACACATACACACGCACACACACTCTACTGTACTCTGCATGAGTCTTTCCCGTCTTCTGTCTTCTAAAAACCACATGACGAGGTGTGCGTTCGTGGCCTACACTTTTATTTCTCCGGCAGCCTCTCGCTGTGGAGGAAAGCCATTTTGCAGATTGCACTTCACTTCACACTTAGAGGCTGACGTAAAAAAATAATGCAACCAGAAATACTTCCTCTTCACACAATACAGATCAAAATAAGATGTTATCTTACTTGTGGGTGTATCCTTGTGGTGTGAAAATGCTTCCAGGGTTTAATGTTAAATGTCAGTTATAATCACTCTTTTCATTAGTGCCCTGGACCCTTAATCCCCAATGAGTCGTGTACAGAAAAAGACAAAAATAACATTTTTGAGGAAGTGGCTTTTCCAGTAACAGGAAATCCTTCACTGCAGTTTATGTACCAAGAAATCAGAGAAACACAGAGTAGATACACGAAACAACCTCAACGAAGGAGACTATAAACAACCCCACAAAAACCTGGAAAATCCCAACATGGAAACTCAACAATTTCGGCATCTCTCTTTCATGTCAACCTGGATATTTGTCCTCTTCTTCCCCCCAATATGCCCAGGAATGGACACACCAGGTAAGCCATCCAAACTATAGTTACTCTACTTCAAGTGAAGGGTCACACCTACACAGTAACTTCTTGATTGTTTGCAGCCAATGATTCGTTTAGATATGTGTTTCTTCAACAGCAACTGATGGTTATTTTCATTTCCAATCTGTTGTTTTTATATTATTTTATTAAACATTTCATCTATAAATGTAAACAAATGTGTCACAGTTTCCCAAAACCAAAGGGGACGTGTACAAATAGCTTGTTTTGTCCTACCAACAGTCTGCTACCCAAGAAGCTTTAGTTTATACTGATATAAAAGAGAGAAAAACAGCAAATCCACACATTTGAGAAGCTGGAACCAGAAAATGTTTAATCTTTTTACTTAACAATTGATTATTGATTAACCAACTAATCGTTTCAGCTCAACCTCTATGCTATGTTCCCTCACAGAGATACACCTGAACCGAACAGTCTATGTGGCCCTCAAAGGCGAAGACTGCAACATTAAATGTTTGTTGAAGGTGCCAGCAAACCAAAGTAACGACATCTTGACGTGCTCCAATCCTCTCCTCAAACAGATATACAAAAGTGACGTCCCAGCAACAGCTGGCCAGCCAAAAGAATTTCAAATGACATTGGAGCTAAAAAACCTGAAGAGCTCAGGAGAATACAGTTGCCAATATAAAACAGCCAAGGTGTACTGGTTTCTTCGAGTGAGAAGTGAGTACAAAAAAGAAGAGAATGTGAATGAAACAAGTAGCAGTGACCAGATTTAATATGTTTCTTCAGTTCTGACTTTGTAGGAGATGTTGAGAATTTGAGATGATAGCGAGGTGTGAGCTCTCATGTGTAATCAAATTACATTGTTACACTGCAAAGTTTACTCCTCTTCACAAAACTGTGGGATGCAAGATCAAGCGAGGCTGACTAGCAGCGTGAAAGAAGGGAGGGGTTGACATTTGAAAGTTTTTAACTTTGTACAAAAGAGAAGAATTTGAGATTTGTAGTCACACCCTTAATAGCCTACTTTTGTTGTCTTTTGTATTTGTAACAGTTTGTTAACAAGTAAAGCAAGATACCTTCCTTTGTTTCTTGCTTCATTTGTTAACAAACTGCTACAATTAATAACATGATTATAGTCAGTGATGGTGGCTTTGCAGACATTTTGGTCTGTTGACACATCTGTAGATCCTTTCACCAAGTGGGAGATACCATAGCTGATAGAAATTCTTGATATTTCTGACTTGCAACTTGGAGGTTGACGTAAACAGTTTTTCACACTCTGTTGCTGGAAATGATGTGAGTGGACGCAGAATATGTAGAGATCTGTTGAAAAACCAACAAATAAAAAGTGATGTCGTGGTGGGAGAGGAAGTTTAGTCTTCAGCAGAAGTATATGTAGGTGCAGAAATATTAATTTCCTTGCAGCCAACAGATGAAGGCGAAAAGAAAGGTGAAAGTGGTAAGTCACTTATTTACACAATGTTTGCTAACGAGCTAGCTACTCGCTAGAGTGAGGCAATGTTGCGTAATTTGTTTATTTCCAATGGGTCTTCAGCGTCTGAGTGGACGTGAGTTGAGAGCAGTTCAACCAATTGATTGTTTCATTTGAAGGATATTTAGAGTTCACCAAAACTTGAAAATATCCCATATTTCACAAAAAAACATTGAAGAAAAGTCCAAAAAACTAAACATAATTTAGATTTTTTGTTTTGTTTCTAATCCCTTTGATAATTTTGTAGCACTTCAGATTTATCTTGGGACCCCTTGGATGCTCTTGATCCAAATGTTGGAAACCACATGTCAAAAGTCATTAGTAGACTAATACTGATGCTGACAGTTTATCCAGTTTAGCCAGTACGCAAAAAGTCAATTGATCTTAACCATTTTTAGCCATTAGATTTCTCTCTTGACAGATGAGGAAATGATCAGTCAACCATTGCCGTCCACTTATGATGATGCATTTTTGGCACAGACTGACACTGAATGGTGTGTGTTTTTCAGATGAGGGCTACAAGGAGCCTGTAATATTGGATTACACAGAGTTCATCATAGTTGCCATCTTTACTGGTGTGCTGCTGGTTTTCAGTGTGGTCGGCTCGGTGTGTGTCTTCAGAGGACATTGGGTAAGTGTGTCCTGCTCATGACTGAAGTTAAGAAACAGCCTGTTGCAAAGTAAGAATATTGCTTTGTTGCTAACTTAAACTGAGGTGCTATGAGGGATGTGAAGCTGACAGGCAGTGTTGTGGATGAGTTTCTGAAGCTCCACATGAAGTTGAGTCCCCATCTTTTTAGATTTAACTAATTAGTTGATCGACACAAAATTTATCGGCAAATATTTGATTAATTGCTATTTTTCCAGCAAAAGTGCCCAACAGCATACCTAACTCAAGCTTATGAATTCTTAGGATTTGCAACACTTGTTTTATGTGATAGTGCATTGAATATATTGAGGGTTTGGACCACTGACTGGACAAAACAAGTAATTTCAAGATTCATTTCAAGAGGATTTAGGAAACTGTGACGTGGCATTTTCCACTATTTTCTGATATTTTATAAAACCAAACAAGTAATCAGTTGGCAAAAAAAAATTATCCAAATAATTATTAGTTCCAGTCCAAAACCAATGGGTCAAGCACCAGATCTCCTTAGAACTCAGCTCGCTTGATGACGCAACACATGCTAAATGAATTAAAAAGAACAATTTCAGGCCAGCTGATGCTCTCCCAACAAGCCTCTTTAAAAGTGTCCTCAGTTGGTGATAGATTTTCTGCAAACAGTTCTCTAACATCAGGTAGTTTTCAATTATCCTGCAGTCATCAAGCCTCTACTGAATAAAAGAGCAGCCTAGATGTACCTATGATTTTCAACCACAGACCCAAATTAAACCTTCCCTTGGTAAGAAAGAGAACTGAGTTGTGCACAAGCTAGCTTGTGCACAAGTAATTTTATTTTATTAGTATTTAGTATTTAGTATTAGTATTTTATTAACTCAAAGGATTACTTTGACAACTTTTCAATCTGGATTTTAGCCTCACAAAAGTACTGAGTCTGCACTCATATTGAGGTCCTGATTATCCAGACAGATTGTTAGGAGCAAATAATTAAATTCAAGCATCTGATAATTTACTCTGAATCCAGTCACAAGACACATAACTAGACAGGGAGCTGCTGCGAGACATTGAAATGTTACAAGCAAATTGTCTCAGTTTGTGTGTTAGCCTGTTTTTGTAATGGATTTTATCTTTTGATGTATTAAATTGTCATTTTTAGAAAGAACGCATCACTGAAGGTGGCGACACCAGAAAAGAAAGGAAGGAGAAAGAGACGGGGAATGCCAACATTGACGCAATAACAGCTCAGTCTACATCTTTCTATGCTGTAAGCACCTTTCCACTCATCAGTAAATAGACAGACACGTCATTCTTTTCCTCCATGTAAACGGTTCACTTTTATATTTCTTTGAAACCAATATGAACAATTCTCTCAGAGTCTAGAGCCTCGGCCCAGATCCATTTATGATGTGCTGGACCACTCAGCTGCCAACAGAGACCAAAGCAAAGCTAAACCCAAGAAAAACAAGTCAACAACGGTCAGTGTCAACTTAAGGTCCTTTTTCACATTTTCTGTTACCAGTGGAAAACAATAAAACATGCAGTTGACCTATGTGTGTGACCTGTCTTCCACTTCCTCCACAGATGGCACAAACCACACAACCCCAACAGGAAGGCGTATTTGAGGGTGTCTATGAAAATTTTTGAATCGTAAAAAATCTTTTTGTTTTGTTTCAACAGATATATGTGATACATCAGTAGCTGAGATGATCTCAGTTTGTTGTACTGTGTTGTCATCTTGTCACCTGTTTTCAGTGGCAGGAAAAGTATTTAGATTCTTTACATGTAAATTAATGAAGTGAAAATAAAAAGTATTATCAGAAAAATGTACTAAAAGTATGATAACAAATGTACTCACTATGCAGGCAAAACTATCATTCATACATTATAATGCTGTATAATGTATTTTACTGTTAGATTATTATTATTGATGTGTTAACGTGTGACATTTTAATGCTGCAGCTGGTTGTGGTGGAGCTAACTATTTTATTTACTGTTGGGAGGTTTAAGTTACTGTTTACCAATGCATTATAGATGTTTAAAATGTGAATCTGCAATGTAACTAATAACTGTAGCAGTCAAATAAATATAGTGGAGTAAAATATACAATTAATAATGTAAAAAAATGTACAGTAGCTCCCTCTGAAATTTGATGGAGTAATTATAAAAGAGCATTAGAATTGTACTTGAGTGCAGTACTTGAGTATATCTACTTTCCACTTCTGGCTGTTACCGACTACAGAAATAAAAAACAAATATATATATATATATGTATATATATACATCCCTGCCACTTGTCTCAGTCTAATGTCTGTCTTGAAAACACGTATTTCAAGGTTTCTGCAATGTCTCTCCTTATTTGGACATTTCCTTCTACATAAGCACTACCGTTTTACGTAGGTTGACCAATGAAATTGTCAGTAATCAAGTCTACGAGCCAATGCCAACGCTCCTGTCAGTTGCACTTCCTGGTTTGGTTTGTTGTCTTTTTCTGCACTGATCATGGCTGCTGAGGGCGATTTTCTGGCGAGATACCGTGCTGTGTCAAATAAACTGAAAAAGTAAGGCTTTAAGTAACATTACTTCAAATAGAACGATTATTAAATTTCAGGATTAGAGTAACGTTAACTGGCAATAATGCTACAGATAAATTATACAACAAGCGCTAATATGCTAGGCTAAGCTGTTAGCCTGTCAGTGTGACAACGTTTTTTAACTTACTTTTATGTGCATGTAATCTGGTTTCTAATGCTAATATAATGTTGGTGGGTTTGACTTGTTTAGTTCAGGCTCATAAGTGGTAAACTGATAGACAGAAAACGGTAATTTAGTTAGCTACGGTCGCTAAAACTGGCGAAGCACCCATTCATTCATATGTTTAGCGTCTTAAGAGAAGTGCATTTACGGTAGCTTGCTAACTAGCTAATTGTGATATTTTAGAAAATATAAAGTCTTGTGTTTCCTTGTCGCAGACGTTTTCTCCGGAAGCCCAATGTAGCGGAGGCGAGTGAGCAGTTTGGTAAGTGGCTGCCAGTCTCTGCACAGACGTTTGACCTAATGTCAAAATGATATTATTAGTTCAATACGCACGACATGACACCATCTCCAGCCTTCCCCCTGTACTCATCCATGTTAAAGAGAATACATGTAATCACACAGTTCCTTCACAGTTTGCCTCACATTGATTTCCCTGTTTTTACATGTGTGTCAGGTCAGTTAGCCAAGGAGCTGAAGCAGCAGGACTGCCTTCAGTATGCTGCGTTCTGTAACCTGGCTATGGCTCGGTGAGTGGACATTTATGTATACTTGTACTTTCTGGAACAGATGGACCAGAACCATCTCGGTGTCTAAAACAATGCAGGAGACACTTTATGGCCAAAAGTACGGACCACCTTTATATATGGGCCATATTCATATATATATATATATATATATATATATATATATGTGTTCACAACTTCTGTCCTTAAAGTCCTACCATCACATTATAAAAGATTCCTCAAGTTTCTGCTGTTCTTTAAAAATCATATAAATGTAATTTGTGACACGATAATCACACTTTAGGGCTTGAACAGATTTCAGAACGACCTCATTATAAACAATCAAGGGAAAGGTTGTAGACTTTGCGCTGAGCACAAAAATGAAACTTTGCATGTAATTTTATATTGTGCTATTACCACGTCATTTGTTAAGTTATTGGAGTAATTATCCTCTATCATAAATGTAACATGTCCATTACATGTATGACATTTCTCAGCACTGATCCAATTTTGACAAAATCCTGCTGGGATCTGGAATATTCAGAATTAACTTGAAACTGTCAAAAAATCATAAAGTCATTTGTCAATACATGTCAGGCGCATTTTATCATGTTTGTTACGACATTTTTGAGTCCTTGCTACTATGTTTTTAACTCAATCAACACTGATTGGTTTAAACTGAGTGCTACATGTTAAAGATTTAGTAAGTTAGTCAGATCATCTCGTTAGGGCACAGTCCAGTGAGTGATGACTCCTCTAAAGTTGTTCATGTCCCTTTTATAATAAAGCACCACTGGGTGACAGAGGTGGTGGTAATTAGCCCAGAGGGAGCACGTATCATTCATGGTGATGATGACGACATGTTTACTGTTGATGGTGCATCTGTTGTTGTAACACATCCTGAATGTCTTGCAGGTGTGAGCAGACTCTTTTTAACGCTCCCGGAGAGGCCCTGGCGTTAACCGACGCTGCCCGCCTCTTTCTCTCGTCTGAGAAGGAGAACAGGGCGCTGCAGGCCCCGGGCTTTGATGAGCACCTCCAGGCTGCACTCAACTGCTACAGTTTTGCCATCAAGGTATACTGTGATTCCTAGTTTTTGATGAAATCTTTAGTGCTTGAAGAAAATGGAGTACATTCCTGTATTGGAAGATAACGCTGATGTTCAAATGACTTACAGGTGTACATTGAGATGAACCAGCCTGTCATGGCAGCCAGCTTGTGTCTAGAACTTGGCAACGCGCTCAAGGTAAATCTTTGGATCAGAGCTTCACTCTTTCCTAACAGATAAATTATGTTGATCTTTGATTTTTTTTTTTTTTTAAGTTTATATGCTATAATTCAAGTGACATGTAAATATCTTCTTCTGTGGTGTCAATAGGAGATGAACAGACCAGGAGAAGCTATAGTTCATTACCAGAGAGCTGCAGAGTTGCAGACGCAGACACCAATTGAAGCTCTGCTGTCAATGGGAGAAATGGCCACGTGTAAAATTCTCACCCGTGAGTTTAGTCATGTCCTTTTACATCTGATATGTAGCAGATGAGTGCTTTATGTGTGTGTAGGCTTGCATGTGTCTTGTTTTTGTTTTTACAGGTGACTACGACGGTGCTCTGTCGGTGTTCACAGAGATGCAGCTGATGTGTCAGGAGAGAGGACTGCAGCTACCAGGCTCCAGCACCCCTGTTGGTGAGACTCCACATTCGTTCAGTATTTTTTGAGCAGTGTCTCACGTCCTGTTTTAATATCGTTGTTGCATTTTACTTGATTACACTGACCGGAAGAAAATGGTGACCTGTCTTTATTTCTCTTCTGTATCTTCATTTTCCTGGAAAAAAGGTGCATTTCTGGACATTGTGGCAAAATGTGAGATCTCCAGGGTGCTATTGCTGATGCTGCTTGAGGTACTTATTTTATATATAAAGACAAGATGTTGCTATAAAACCACAATATGTGTGACTGAAGTGTGTAATAAACCCTCAATAAGGGAAAAAATATTTGAGTATGAAGCAAACCAGTTTTGTATTTTTTATTCACTGATGTGGCGGTGTATTTTTAACTGGGCTTTATAGGTAGTCGTGATGAAACACTGTGTACCCGGTGCTAAGTATTTTTACCACAGATACACAGAAACCTGAACATCGGCCAATTCTTCAATGTCAATCAGCCATCAACTAGCCAAAAGGTGAACTGCCAGAAGGAAGACAGTTACATTTTAAGCGTTAAAAGAAAGAAACACCTCCGCAGCAGCAATGCAACAGAACATTCTGCATTACTGAGAGTATAAGAGTATTGAGATTGTATCACAGTATTGATCGTTTATCTGTACATTACCTACAGGTGCAGCAGCACTTTAATGGTCCAACCCTGCTGTTTTTCTTTGCAGCCTCCGCCTCAGAAGTTGTTACCAGAACATGCTCAGACCCTGGAAAGATACGCATGGGAGTCTTTTGACCCTCACAGCCAAGGTAAATGCGCCTCAATACCGAGCTGTTATTAGAACAAAAACAAATGAATCATATAGCTTCTCTTTTCATTGGGAATGCAGTAATTGTATCAGAAATCCTATGAGTGAGATCTATTTGAAGTGGTGTAAACATGGATCTTGTGCTCTCCTTCAGTGACCTTCCTGCCTGAGAATGTTTTCCTGCTCCTGCAGTCAGTAGTGGTGAGTTTCATCATTTACGTACTTGTACAATTCACAGGATTTCCTGATGCTTCCTGCCTCATACAGGAAAAATAATGGTCTTCACGACCTTCACACAACAGTGATGAATATGCTGTCGTTTGTCTTCCTTTGCCAATGGAAGAAATGTTTTTTATTTGCAGTGGTGTCCGTGTTAGTGGACCTTTACCTGTGATTTTCAATCAATACTTACAGTTCGTGATTGATGTTTATTCATGACTTAAATAGCCTTAATAATAAAGATTCTGTAGAGCAACTTGTTCTGGACAAACAGGCTTTATCCATTGTATTGGAAGAGTTCTACAAGAGCATAAACAAGACTTGGAGAACTTGTCAAGGTCATCTGAATCTGCAGTTATGGTTTTATTTGTGAAGCGTATAACAGAAAATGTGTTTTGCAGATGGCGTGTCAGGAGAAAGACACAGAGTCCCTAAAGTCTCTTCAGACGGAGCTATGGTGAGCATTCGGAAATGTTCATTTCCATCATGTGATGGGGATTCTTCAGCAGTTTTGGTGCTTCTTAATCTTCATTGTCCATATTATGGTTTTTTTCCCCCACCCCCACAGGCCATTTCTGAGTGCTGAGCAGAATCACCTTCTCCACCTGGTGGTTCAGGAGCGCATTACGCCATCTGGCCAAGGCATCTAGTACAGTCCAGTTTTATATCACTTCCTCTGGGAACGATACTTTATATAATGGAACATTCCTCATTCTGTCTGGGTCTGTTGTAAGGCCCGAATAAGTGTTGTTTTCAAAGCCTAACTTGCACTCAGAGAAATACATGCAATACAAAACATAGCCCCTATTAAGCAAAGTCAGGCAGATTTAGAGATCAGTGAAGGTCCAAAAGCATTTTCTAGAACTGTATGTTGTCCATTATTCCCCCAATGTGAAGGTATTTGTTAGGATGCTAATTTAAGTTTTAATGAAATCTTGTAGGCAGATAGAACAACAGTTTCATAGATGAAACATGAAGGCTTTTTGTGATACTTGTTTTATTACTAATTGTTATGGCTTAAATTCCAATATAATTACAAACAAATTCTTCTATTGCATAGATATAAAATATGGTGAAATGAAACTGGTTCACTGTATGTTCACTTGTACAAATTGCATGTACTTTTCTCATGATAGCAGCCAACTACAGACACAAAATCAAACATGGTAAACAAAAAAACACTCAATACAAAATGTTACAAAAATATAATGATTACAATGTACATAGATTAAAAAAGGAAACGCTATACTTCAGTTGTAAAATAATGATACATGATTAAAACTACTTGTCCTGTAAATTAAGGCTTGTCTTTCCTGATTGTTCAAGTACTGCAACAAGAATGTTGTAGTTTTGCCAAACGTGTTGCCTTCACAGACCGTATTCTTTCACTCCTCGACCCTGGATAGCTGCAGTAATGTCAGCCTCCCAACATGATTATACAGAGTGATAAGACACAGCTAGCCTGGCTCTGTCAAAGAGGTTAAAAAAACCTCCACCAATCAGCACGTCTAAAGCTCACAAATTTCTAGTTTTTTTAAACCGTACAAACACTCAGTCAACAAATTGTCAACTTTTACACTTTGGTTTTTGTGCAGTTTAACAAACGAAATAAAACGTGTTAATTGCAGAGCTTTAGAAGTGCTGGTGAGTGGATTTTGTTACTTTTGGACAGAGCCAGGCCTGAGCCTGTTTCCCCGTTTCCACTCTTTATACTAACCTGAGCTAACTGTTGATGGAAGCTTCATACTTAAATGCAGATTTCTCAAAATGTTGAACTATTCCTTTACAAAACAATGGAAATAATTGATTTATTACTTATTTCATGGCAATACTGCTTTGAAATAAGCACTTTTAGGGGTTGCATCAGCCTTCTCACAACCATCTTATTGCAGCCCATACATGAAATATTATCCTGCCCTCTTCTCTATTTAACCAAATAGAAATATATATATGAAGAAAAATAGTCACGTTCAACCCTTCATGTAACGTAAGCATGGGTCCCATTTCAATTTATATTTAAAATATAAACAAATGGCTCTTGTTGGCAATTGAACATTATTATTGTTATTATTATTATTATAATTATAATTCATTCTTCAGTTTTTTCTTAAACATTTGCATCAAATCCTATTCTTTTATTCCACCAATTCAAACTGGAAATATGATCCCCAGCCTGCCCTCATTCCTCTCCTTTCACTCGCTTTTCTTCCGCAGGACAAGGTAGGTGATCGCTAAAATGAAAGTGAGGACAAAAGAGATCCAGGCCAGGACATAGGAGTGCCCGTACCCTCCCTCCGTTCTGCTGGTGTGAAGCTCAGCCGTGTAGATTGACGCTGCTATCATTATACACAGGCCTGCGGGTGAGGAAAGAGGGGAAAACTGTCACATGCACCCAGGCGAGGCAATTAAAAAGTAATTACATTTCCTATTATATAATAAGACTCATGAACAAGGATGGTGTAGCAGACGGCTCCACTGCAATCACAATGAAATGAGAAACATGACAGTTTCACCTTACTAATTGTCCAGTTATATAAACTCATAATACTCATAATACATGTTAAAATCCCATTACTTGGACTTTCTGTCCTTCTCTTTTAATGCATTATTTGATGTACCAAAGATGATCCATAATTGAGGCTTTAATTGTATGACAGAAATATTGTAGTTCACAGATGTTCTGTCTACATGAATAAGTCTTATTAAAATATGAGATTATGTACTAATAAAACACCTAATTCAGTGGTGTGAATGTGACTTAACTTCAACATTCCTGTTTCAATACTCTAGTGAAAATTGTAACACAATGTTAATGTTAAGACTTGGATAATTATCACAATATTCTTCCCATGTTGCCGACCAATATTTAGCACCAGAGCTGAAACGTGTGGGCAATTAATTGATTAGTTGGAAAATAATTGGCAACTATATTGATAATTGAGTTATAGTTATAGCAAAGATGGCAACAACTCCCTTGTCTCAGCCTTTGAAATGTGAATACTTGCCGTTTGTCTTCGCCTTCTGAGATAATAAACTGAATACCTTTTAGGTTTAACTAATCGTTATAATATTAGCAATTTAAGCATGGCACCTTGGGCTCTAATCGTTAGTTTGCAACCCTCATCAGCTCGTTTACAAAAAGAACCTTACAGACAAATATCTTCACAGATTTCTGAAGCACTTCTGTGCTGTACAAACAATATATGATTTTGGATTCAGTCAAGCCAAAAGAGCCAAAACTCAGTCACATGAGATTAATCCAAAGACATGACCGTCATCACTCTACTGCAGTAAGTTTTATACATGTGTCAATGAAGCATGAGATTCTACAGAATAACAAATCAAACACACTGAAAACCTGCAGCATCTTGAACCTGGATGACACATGAGGGAAAATGACTGACCTTCTGCATCCATGTTTGTTTTGACACTATGGTGTAGAAATACTGCACATGTTGCTGCTGAGATCTGCTTTTATAGATTTGTGTCGAATGTCATGTAAGGGATGCAAACAGACATTCTCCCAACATTGTTAGGGACACACTTCAACTTATTTATTTGCTCTGCTCTTCCTCGCCTCCTCTGAGAGAATATTTATACATTTTAACAAGTTGTACTGTACGTTTTATGCTCACTCCTATCAAATAACATTAACAGTACTTATATTTTCTTATGCAGAAATGCAAATCTAAAGACACTGAGGTCTCATTCCATTGTTTTCCTGTACAGTCAAGCATTTAACAGAAATGTACAAATCTATAAGAAGCAAATAAATAAATAAATATTTCTTCCAGAATCCAGGTTACTTACTGGCAATTAGTTGTAAAATGCCAGTGAAGGTGAACCTCTGGCCTTTGGGCAGGGTGAACAGCTGAGCCACAAACACAAACAAGGCCAGGACGGAAAAAACACAGGCCAGCACTGAGGTGGCCTGAACTGTCTGGAGATATTCTGCAGCAAGAGGACGACAAAACAAACACACAGTCATCGAGGGGTCGACAACAACACAGATAACAGCCAATGTTCACCTTTAAGCACTACATCTGCATTTATAACTGCTTGATTAATATTATTAACATACAATTATTATTGATGAACTTTTGACTTTTTTGTAGAATTGTAGCAACATTTTTAACAGCATTTGATCTCTGGTCTCCTGAGCTTTCTGTCTGTTTCTACATCTTAACATCTGGAATCAGATCAAGTTAACATATGAACTCTACTGTAAAAAAAGTTAACAACTCTCATTCCATTCATTAAAATGTGTGGAGTTTACCCTCTGGGTAGTTTTTCAGGTTGGTGTAATGCCAGACTGAATTCGCCATCTCCCACCTGCCCCACAAGTCAGTTGATACTGTATCAGTGATCCACCAGGCCTGAAGACACAGAGGGGAATAAGTAAAAACCCACAAGATATCAAGATATACAGTGGTTCCATCACACGTAAAGAAATGTTACATTCAGCAGATTTATTGTGTGAATAAATGTTTAAACTAATCTGCGACAAGGTAGGTGGCAAAATACCAAAAAACGTTTCTTTTAACATTTGACTGCAGGGTATTTCCATGTGGTTTAATGCCACGCTTTGGCCTGAGCTTCCATACAGAAACACATTGTTTTAGGTGATGCTATTTGCTTTCTGCCTTTGGTTATTGCCTATTAATATTTTATTATATTTTTCAATATTTCTATTCTTCCCCTGAGCGCGGGCTCGTGTTAAATGAGAAAACAATATCCACTTACATTATCAATGGTGGCCACCAGAAGCAGGATGACAGTGGTAATGTGCAGAACAATGATTCCAGCCAGCATCAACATCGTAGCCTTGTGATAACTGATAAGAGGGGGACAGACGGAAGGATGCGCACCATTATTTATTTTCCACGCGCGGCCTTTATGCAACACAGGCTTGTACACCAGGAAGCACCCAGTCACACTCACACAGCTGACCCAAATACATACTGTCTCAAACAGAAAGGGGGGGGGGGATACAAACAGGGGTGAGGAGAGCCGTTGCATGCCAGTCCAAACTCGCCCCCCCGTCTCGCAAACAAACACGTTTACATTTTTTAATGCTTACACAGCCCAGCCTCCCGAGAAATTCTCTGAAATAACTAGTGGTTGCACATCTTAAAACTTTCTAACAAAAAAACTAACTATTTCCTATAATTGTACAGCTCAAATGATTTGGCATCCTTTTGTAGCGCTCGGAAATACCGACCCGTTTGCTTAACGACTCGTTTTTCTCGGCTTTGGTCTGATTCCGTCGACAAGAAAGGCGCATTTGTTCAGACGCTGTTTGGGCATTCCCAAATGGAAGCTGCTCCATTACACGCACAGGCCCTGAACTAGTCACACAACTTTGAAAAGAGCGCGAGAATACCACGACAGAAAACCCTGAGAAACACACCTCTAACTCATACACCCAGATATAAACACCGACGACTGTTCAACTCTGATCATCTACACAGTTTGTAGTCGCGCATCCTTTAATACTTTTTTTTTTTTTTGCGCTCACAGTCACATCCGTACAATTCTTCAGAGCGCTGGTGAGAATCTGTTGAGTTAATTTTTCTGCAGTCTACCCACAACAAAAAACACACAAAGCGTGCGTCTCACAGCATGAGACATAACTTTACAAAATGTAAACAATGTGGATAAATATTACCTGAAAGTGGAGATATTTGGGAATGTAAAACACTGCAGACCCACCCAACCAGCTTTGAATTCACAGCACACACACCATCCTGTTTTCCCTCTCCATTCCCCCACCAAGCCCCACCCATAAAGTAAAAAAAAAAAAAAAAGCTCCCCTCAATGAAACGTCCAGAGGAGCCAAAAGGTTTCAGGTTGCGCCCTTCATCTCCAAAGGTGGCGTAAAGAGGAGTAAAGTTTTAAGATCATTCATTGTCACATGGATTTTAAAAGTCCTTACCTGTATTACTAATCCTGCCCTATTTCTATTCCAGAAATGCATTACCTACTGGGACAAACTTCTTTTAGTACTTTTTTTGGGTTCAGTTTCTCACCTGGGTGTCCCATCTTCATAACAAACAGGCTATTGCGGCACCATCCTCTGAATGTGAAACGTAATTTTGTCATCCATAAACATGCCTCACAGTGCAAGACACACTTTTAGACACAGGTTCATTGTGCATGACTCCTCCAAAGATGGGCATGAGAAATGCTATAGACAGCAGTGCACTCTGAGCCCCAGGCAGACACCAGGAGTTGAAACTGAGAGAAAGATGTGTTCATCAATTTAACTGTCCTCATATGGACGTACTCTAATTTTAACAGGAGACCCTATTGAAACCAAAGCCATGCTGAGCGACTGTACAACATAAAATAAACCTCATACATTGTCCAGCCCAGTTTTATTTTTATTTTTTTACAACCTACTTTTGCAGATGAAGCCAACACTCCCCCAGGGTTTGTATGATTTGCAGAACATACTATGACATGCATGAAATAAAGACACAGAACATGTTAGAAATGAACAGATATCAAAGACTTCAAGTCACATAAAGTGGTTGCATATAAATATTCTGTAAAAGTTTTGCAAATCTGCTGTGTCATAAATTGTTCTCTGTTGTCATTCCTCCCATGTGCATATAAACCAGTGTAGACGGATCTATTCACTGCGCTCAAGATCTTAATAATCCAATTCTCTGATATGTTATTATTTTATCTTATTTATTACATTTATAAACTCACGAGTTGACTAAGAAATTTAGTTTTCCCTCTGTTCCTCTGAGATGAAATGAGAAAACAAAAGGGTAGGAGTGAGTAAGAAAATACACTTAGATTCTCAAAGGGGGCCACCAGAAGCAGTAAGAAGTATATTAACATATTCAAGACACACTATCAAATTTAACATATTCAAGACACACTATCATATGTTAACCACAACCTGTCATATTTTAAATAGATACTGTTAGACAGGTATTATTATTGGCTGCAGTAAAATGATTGCAATTTATTAGGGGATTTCTCAGCAGACAGTGCATATCTACTAAAGCCTTTTATCACCTGTCTCAGATGAGAGAGGGCTCAACTATTTATGGGTCTTCTGATTTTTACAAAGAAGTGGTATATAAAAACAGTAAAAGAACATTTATGTATAAGGTCTTTTTTTTTCTCACCTCATCTTTGCCTCTATCTCCCCTTGGGCTTTGGTTTCTCAGTGAAGACCAATGGCTGTTTTATCCTCCTCCTACCATAATTGCTTCCTTTGCTCTTTTACTCGCCAGTTCCTCGTTTGTTGACAGCACAGATTATCTCAGTACAAGCAGCGTAACCTGGAAGCGTATCAGGATTAGGAATTATACTATCTGTGAATTATACTATCTGTGGCCAGTAAAATTATATGAGGCCAGAATCAAATAACCAGTCTACGTGTCTCACTGCGGAGAGAGAAGGCACGATATGTACAGCTCCTACAGTTTAAGTAAAACAGGAAGAGCAGTGTATCTACACTGAAGGCTCGCCTCTCCTACAGTTGTTTGTATTGCATCATCAGTGGTGTTAGATCCCGGTTAAAGCCCTGTCACAGGACCAGCTCTCCGTTTAAAGGGTCCCGTCTCTAGTTCTATAGGCTTTGGTCCTATTAGAAACTCTAAAGATATTTTAAGCTGGTGTCGAGGAAACTTTTCTAGCTTGTTACTACAAAGCTGTCGCCTACCGTGCTACCTCTGATAACTACACCCGGCTGAGTAGCCTTCAGTTGCCCGTTAACGGCAGCTTTCGTCTTTCAGATCTGAGCTCTTGGTAAATTGCTAGGTTTAAGGTTTGATGGCTTCTGACTAGAAGCCCTCAGGGTATGTTAAACAAACTAGTGGATCAATGTAGAATAACCTTTAAGAAGCTTATAGATGTTGAACACACATCGACTTAGCTTTTTTTCATTTTTATGAGAATGCTTAATAAACAGTTAAGAATACTTTACTTTATATTAATATTTGTATTTATTGCAGGAACTGGCACTAGCTTTTCATCATATACTGATATACTGATACAGTATCATAGAAAAAGTAGTGCAGCAAAATGTCCCCTGGGACTGATAAATTATTATTAGATTTTTTATTTTGATGCATTAACATGTAAGCAGCAAGTTACAGTTGTAGCTGCTGAAGGTGGAGCAAGTTTTAACTATTTATATTTGTGACTAATAATTAGTTTTATTTTGGATTAATCTTCTGCTTATTTCTCAATTAACCAATTTACTATTTGGTTTGCAAAACTAGGTTTAGTTAAAGTCTAGTATCTGTGGATCAGATATTAGAACCACACATCTCTTTTAGAGTGAATACATTTCTCACTAGTTCTGCGTTGCAATGCTG
The DNA here is from genome assembly GCA_036023655.1 of Nannoperca australis. NCBI lineage: Eukaryota > Metazoa > Chordata > Actinopteri > Centrarchiformes > Percichthyidae > Nannoperca > Nannoperca australis. Next base: position 18,981 of record JAVQJD010096274.1, on the reverse strand, counting down.
ACTGCGCGCTGATAGAGCCATTAGTGTAAGTCTCCGTTTTTATTTATAGTGCTGCTGAGATGAAAATAATTTGTGAGCTGTATTACTGTGAGATGGTGTATGGAATGAACCAGGGGAGGTATTTTCTCAAGTCAAGATTGAAATCATTATATCTGACCCCTGATGGTTTCCTCACAGTGAACGGTGAGTGGGTGCTTAGCTGTGCTGGTTTCCCCTTGTACGTCACTCCTGAGTCACTGGAGTCTTTCTATTCCCATTACAACATGTGGGCCTCTAGAGAAAGTACAATCTAACATAACACATTGTGCAGTGGAAAAAAAGACATATAGAAGTAGCTGCTGCTGAAAATACCGGATTTAAAAGAGAGAAATCTTTCATGATGAAATGCTGACAGTAATCTTGTTTCTAACTTTGACTGTAAAGTGGAGACATCTTACCACCAAACCAACAAGCTGTCAGGCACAAATCCACATTTTTACACCTTTCCTAAAGAGGCTTGTATTCAGGTTTTAGCCATGCTAGCAGGGTGGCTCCAGGAATGTCCACCATTTTGGTCCAGACTAAAATATCTACCACTACTTGATTGCCATGTAATTCAGTACAGACATTTATGGTTTCCTGTCAGTTTATCATGACTTTGGTGACCCCCTGACCTTTCTTCTCGTGCCACCATGAGGTTGAAATTTGTGGTTTTAAGTCAAATATCTCATAAATGATCAGATGGTTTGCCATAAAATCTAATTCAGACATGCATAATGTGACCCTCTGACTTTCATTTGGTCTGAACTTCAGTTTGTCTATACTTTGGTCTGAATACCTGCAGAACTGATGATATTTCCATCAGCCTCAGTGGTAGACCACTTTGTGTTTTGTGGCTATAGACTCTTTAAGTCTTGTTTCTCTTTAAGGGTTAACCCCCCATGCATTCATGGCAATCAGATTTGATACAATATATGAGACCACCAGCAGTACAATCCTACAGAACACTGATATACTGCCATACAGCAGAATAGGTAATAATCAATACCAACCTGATGGCAATATGCATAGGTCCATCAAGATTTGGCAGCTTTAGAAGAAGGCAACTTTGTGATGCTTTAATTACCCTAATTAACTGTCAAATTGGCAGCAGAGTGAAAAACTAAAATCTATTTTTAAGTTAGACATGTTTGAAAGGCACTTAAATAGATGACTGAATAATAGTTAACATGCTTAGACTAAAATAAGTATTAATGAAAAAGGAATGTAGTGTCCATAAAATAATAAAAAGACTAACTAAAGTATTTGGACTAAGTTTATAACATTTCTTGATTACTCTTGATTTGGCGGTAGCCTCATGCACCAATAAGCCGGAGGCCAACAGTAGAAGAAGAAGACTCTTAATTGATCGCCCTCACGATCAGGTGACGCCTCTTTGCACGTGTGAGCAACAACAACAAAAAAAAACCATCAACCCAGCGATGTCTCGCAAACGGAGAAGAGAAATAACTTGTTTTTTATATATGGTAATCTTCTATTTTCAACGCTGTCACTCGGTGAGTTTAGGAAAGCGGGAGGACGGTTTATCCGCTTCACAGGTTCAAGAGGCAACCAGGTGGGAGCGGATTAGAGTCACCGACGCCCAGGAGGAAAAGCGGCACTTGGTTGAACATGGTATCCAGGGCCCGAATCTGCACAAATCCAGCCAGCCGGCTCTCAGGGAGCATGAAGCGGCTGCCTTTCCCGAAGAGCCACTCCCATATGCACTTGATGAAAGTGACATTAACAGCATGTCTTGGCCTGTTGGTGGTATCAGCAAGCAACCAAGGTCCTCGGTGCCACAAAATGGATATCCTGGAGATTTCACAGGTTAAAATTAGCCTGCTTTGTTAAGGGGAACTTTAGACACCAGCGTTTGTTTACAGGTGGTATAGTAACGTTACGTAAGTGTTCCAGAAGTGCAACGCTTAATCTCTAGTACTAGTACTCTGGTTAGAGATGCAGGAGTGCTTTAACATGGAGCAGTAAGTTAGAGGTTAAACCAACCCAATGCTTTCTTTATTTAAATGCTCTTTTATATCATTTAGGTTTTGATGGAGTCCAGGGGAAGATTTTGAGCCCATCACTTTACTCCACTCCACATCTCTCCGAGTGGCTGACTAGAGTTAAGCCGTCGGTGCAGTGTGGTGATAATGTGATGACCTTCACTGCCTCTGGAGAAGGATTCACAAACCTGTTGGTGAACAGAGGTAAGGTGTATATGGTACTACTTCTGAAGGTGGCAGTGGTGTTTGGACTGGTGCTGTTTGAATGTAATGCAACCGGTTCAGATGGAATATGCAAATGAAGGGAAAGATTCTTGTTGAAGGGGCACATCGTTTCAGGGCAGAAACTAAAGGCCTTCATTTTCCATGGCTATGAATGTAATGCATATTTTCAAAGGTTTAACATGCATGAGCCATCTTATGCTGGAGAAAATGATTACAGCAGCAAAAGGGTTTAGGTAAGTTTAAAATTCTCATGCAACTCTAGGCATTGTGGTGGAAACCGAGTGTACTATTGCTCTATTAAAAATCAGCTAGGGCTGCAAGGAACCCTTATTGTGATTTTAACATGAATTTGCTTTTGTCCCCCAGTTAATTAATTTAAGCAGAAGATAAAAGCCTTCAAAGTGCTAGTTTAGTTTTGTCGAACATTGATCTAATAAGATCACATACAGTGATCTAAAAACAAAGGAAATCAGCAATCCCTCTCGTTAGAAGCTGGAACCAGTCGATATTTGGTATCTTAAAGCTTGATAAAGCCTTAAACCGTTTAATCAATTATCAGAATTGTTAGTTAATTTTCTAGGGATCACTTATTCTTTGCAGAGGGAGCCTCTCCCATCTCCCTGTTCCAGTTACCTCCATACTGTGGCTACTCAGTGAGGACGTCGTGGAGTGACCTCGAGATGATGGTGCCTTATGAAGCCTGTTACGTTACCCAGGAGGTACCAGCAACACCTGCATTATATTCCCACCAGTAGTTATTCCTGTATCCAGTGTTCATCACCTCGTTGTTGTTTTTTTCTGTCAGAATGGCAGTTATGTGCTGGCCCTTTTGTGGTGGGACGCCCCACTGAAGCTCTCCTGTCCGGTGCAGATGTCCACTCCTGCCCACCCCTCCTTCCACTCTGCCCCCTCAGTCTTCTGCTCCCCCTACGGCATGGCAGTGCAGATGCATGGGCAGGAGGAGGATATAGTGATGCTGGGAGTCATAGGTATGTTGGATTTCTTGGAGTATAAATTGATGGATTTCAGTTTGAGTCTAGTTGAGTTTACATTCTGCAGTTATCAATGTATATATTTTTGTCAGCCTGATTGCAGTATGTGTTTTCTTTTTTAAAAAGAAATTATGAACTATTAAAATAAAGAGTTACTGTTTTATTTCCCAACAAATAAGATGCTGTTTCAAAGCCCTCTCCACACTGCCAGGAATAAAAGTCTGATGGAGATATACCAATCCTTTTTATTTAAATTTGTTCACCATAAAGTAGTCATATTTTTAATATTAGTCTAAAAATGTGTATGTTAAGTGTAAAATGTAAACTGAGGTTATCATAATCCCCAAATTCCCAGGAAAAACCCTCACCTCCTTGGTATCTATAACCCTGAATCTGAACTTTTATCAACTGCATGAGACTGACTACAAACATGTGTAATGTACTTTACAGTCAATGGAGGTTGGCGTCCATTTGTATCTGAAGAGTGTGCGTACCATGTCAACTCCAATCTCGAGGAGCTCACTTTCTTCATCTCCTACAGTGCCCTGTGTATCACTAGTGGAGTAAGTTATTTAACTTGAATGATTATTATGGTGAGCTGCTGGCTTGAACAAATGTTTTTTAATTCGATGCTGGATATTTTTTCATCTTTTTTTCATTTTTTAGGATAATCTTCAACTCCATTTTACATTAGATGATCAGGAATACATCCTCTCCTGTCCAGTCAATCCTCAGTTTCCTCCTCAGGCTCCTGGTGACCCTAAGTTTCCCTATATCCCGAATTTTGTCACCCCTGCACCCACCTCCACTCCTCCTGTCCTTCCCCAATCTCCAACTCAGGAGGAGATTGCTCATCTTCCTGATTACTCGCACTACCCCTATCCTGGATTCCAGTACCCACAGCTTCCCCAGGTCTACCCTCCTGGCCCACAACCTGCCCGTCCCCCTCGACCCACTCCTGGCAGTCCTCCCGGGCCGCAGCAGCAGTCCCTCCAGCTCACAGGGCCTGGCAAGCTGCCCTACTCTCCCGAAGTGCACCCTAAATACCCTTTGCCTCCTTACCATCCTTCTTTAGTGCTACAAGCTCCATCCTTGCCGGATCTTGGCACAGTGCAGGAACGTTCTCCCCATCACGTTTCCAAATTACCCATTGGCCCTTCTCAGTATCCATCTGGTGTGAATTACCCCTATGTTCCGTTCTTCTACCCTGCAGTGGCACCAGTTCCGACCCCTGCAGCTACCCAGCCACCCAAACCTCCAGGAAGTACTTATTACCCTCCATATTATTTTCAGATGCCTTATGATCATGCACCTGCTGCTCTCCCTCCCAGCCCACTGTCTCCCCCCTCTCCACCAAAACAACCTTTGGATCCACAGTACCCATTCAGTCCATTTTATCCCCCCACTTCTTATATTTATAACTATTATGCACACCTTTTCCACCCAAACCGTGGTCTTGAGGTGCAGCCACATCTTACTATTGCTCCTCCATCTCTTACCACAACTTGGCCTACTCCACACATCCTCCATCAGTGTCCGATGGGGAGGATGGTTGTCCTCCTGCCTTTTGCTCACCCAGACTCCATCCAGGTCAGAGGTCAGTTTTGCATAAACATTAGTCTTTGTGTTGATGAGAAGCAAAGGGGGTCACTTTGTTTTTTTTGCCAAATATCCATCTTCAACAAAAGGCCCCATGTGGTCAATGTCATGCGGTTGGTTCAGTCGGATCGCCAGACATTTATGGTCCCCAGACAATTAATCTTAATGACTGTAGTGTTCCCCTGACGTATCTGCTGGCCCTACCAGCAGATCAAAGTTTTCACTTATCTAGTGAAATATATCAATGTCTACTTGGTACAACGTTTGGTACAGACATTCATGGTTTCCTGGGCAATCATCCAAATGTCTTTGGTGACTTGTGCCACCATAAGATTGACATTTTAGATTTTAAAAATCACTTATCAAATTTGATACAAGCATTCATGTTCCCTTCAAGATGAATTGTATTAACTTTGGTGATCCCCTGACTCTTCATCTAATGCCATTGTCAGGACACCATGTCAATTTGTCCAATACCCCAAAATGCATGACATTCCCATCAGCCTCAGCAATACTTTTGGTTTGTGCTAATTAGCATGGTAAACATTAAACATGCATTACATCAATCTCAGCACTGTCACTGGGAGTATGTCAGCATGCTGATGTTGGCATTTAGCTCTAAGCATGGCTGTGTGTTACTCTTGGTGTAAAAGTGCATATATCATGTACAATATATTGTTGCTAGTCCCAGATGAGCACCTATACAGTTATCCACAATTTAGTAGCTTGCTCAGAGACACCAAATCCGTGTTCCTAGATCAGCATTTACTTCTAAAATGAAAGTGTTAATTTTGTAACAGACAGAAATTCTAAGAGTCATCGTTTCTATCATCAGACCAAATGAAGACGTGGCTGTTCCTCTCCAGTGTCTCTCCACTGTGTGGGTACGTCCTACAGATGGCTGACAACTCTGGGGTAATCCTTCAGTCTCCTCTGCCTGCCTGCCACAGCCATTCATCGGTGAGATACTCCAATGCCTCATCACTGCCAGCAAATGTGTCATCTTTTATATAGTTGCTTTACCGTAATCCCTGTTTTTAAAGAAATTACAAGTAACCAGCAGCTTATTGTTATAATTAATCCCCTATGGACTGAATGCAGCATTTGCTTTGCATGCATACTGGGTGGAGTTCTGTGCAACCCAACTGGTAATTTGTTTTTTTTTAGTTGAGGGCTCATCTTGCAGACTGTTTTAAAAAAATATATAGATTCTTGAAACCATGCGTGGTGGTTCATATAGACTTTATTGATCGATCTCTCTCTCTCTCTCTATCTATCTAGACTCTTACGACAGTTTCTTTACCTCTGAGGTTTTGGGACCTTTCCATGGCGCAGTATAGGACTATGGACCCGCAATGCCCATATCCAAATGCACCTGAAAGTCCTGCACTTACCCCATCAGTGTCCCCTACCCCACCCTGCACCACCAAGGGCAAGATCAGCCCGTCTGTTGTACCAAAGCCTGAAGTCTTTTGCTCCTCCAACCACATGACACTGGAGCTTCCCTCTGGTCCCATCTCTAAAATTGTTGTTAAAGGTGTGTGTGTGTGTGTGTGTGTGTGTGTGTGTACTTGTTACTTACATGCTGGTGTATATTCCAGGTGCATATGGTTGCCATCAGCTCTGCATGAGTTGAATTTAAACACGTTTTTGGTGTACAGTTGAATAGGGTGGGGGGAAAGGTAGGCTTTTTTGTTTTTACTGGGAAACACTTAAACTCTGCACCTTGCCATGATGAGAGCTATAATTGTGCCATTTTAAAGGCTACACAACAATAACATGTATGTTTCCACATGTACTTTCTCAGACATCAGAGGGAACCAAATGAACCTCCACGATCCCCCAAAGAACTGTGGGTATTCTGTAAGAAAAGACAAAGATGGCAAAATCCGTTTGAGGCTCCAGTTACACTTGCACTGCCACATGATTGTGCAGGCAAGTATTGACTCAGATTTCATACTGCGCACATGACCTTTTTGTATAATTGACCATTTGCTGTATCCGTTAACTCCCGTATAAACATTTTTCTCCAAAAGGGTAACGTGTACATCATCACTGTCGTCTACATGACAGTAACTGGGAGACATGAGACTCAGTTTTTCTGTCCAGTTGTCATCTCAGAGTCTGGACAAGGTAGATAGGTTTTATGTTTACACCTCTGAAAGGCTATTCAATTTGCCAGAGGGTGTTTTCTCCAGTCCATTGAGAGTTATTTTAACAGTGCGACTGACATTTGTCGTGCTGTCCCTCAGAGTGCAACCTTCCCAGCGAACAGCGTCTCCCCTGCGGACCCGGCTCTGTATCCCAGCCACAGTGCCGCTCCATGGGCTGCTGCTTCAGCAAGCAGCCCCCTGCCTGCTACTACCCCATGGATGGTGAGCTGCAGTTTGTGTCCCCCACTGGCATTTTCACGCCACTTAGCTGAGTAAAGTTGAGCTGTTCTGGGTACGGAAATGTAAGCGCTGCAGCTGCTGTATGTGTGTAAAGAGGCATATTCAGGGCCGGCATAAAATGATTCAGGCTGGCAGTGACACAGAATGAGAAAAGGGTATAAGATACCTTGGGTCTCATTATCAATTGCCTCCTGAGATTTCTGACCTTTTGTTCATTTGACCTTTACATAACTCTCTGTGTGTGTGTGTGTGTGTGTGTGTGTTTGTTTGTTTATTTGTGCTCTTCCAGAGTGCAGTATTGACCGGCACTTTGTCTTCTTTGTGCCTGCCTCCCTCACGGAGCCTCCTCTTTCCCCTGCCCTGCTTGTTACTGCCGGTAATGCCACCTGCACACCTCAGAGAGTGACTTCTGACTACGCCTTGTTCAAGATCCCGATGGATGGCTGTGGGACACACAGAGTGGTAATGTGTAATGAATGAAAACATATCCCAAAATACTGAAACGTTAAGTAAGACCCTGTGTTTGATCTGTCAGCTTTAATTAACCAATTGTTGATTTGAACGACTTGTTGATATTCCACATTTTTCTTGTCAACAAATCCCATGAAAAGATCAAAATGAACAATGAATGACCCTGCAAGTCATTTCCTATGTAGTATAACTTTCTTAACTGACTGGCCCCAGTCAACCATATTTCCTGGACCAGTTAGTATATTTATTAGTGTCCATATACTAAATTGCTCGTCCAATTTTTGTCCTGACAGATGGTGGGGAAAACCATGATCTACATGGTGGAGGTCGTCAACAAAGTTCAGTCAATAAGCCTCAGCTATGGCACCATAACGAGGGATTCTCCTGTCAGGTCAAAGCATGCTGCTTTTTATTAGACTAAAAGTTACATATTTAGAGAGGACTGTGGGTTTCAATTTTGACCAAACGCTAAATAAATTGAATTATTAAGTACGTTTTTGTAGCCACTCTGGGAAGTGGATGAGCTGTTTTTTTTTTTTTTTTTTTTTTTACATATTCACACATCACCTTAAGTTGAAATGTTGAACTTGTTAGCAAACAGTTGGAGGGACCTTCATTACAGGCCATCCCCCCTCTCTCTCCCTGCATTTCTTGTTCATTTTCACATTGAACTGTCAAAGGCAAAAATGCAAGTAAAGAAAAACAAAAGCATATATTCCCATGACCATGTTTCCGCTCTCATTCTCAGGTTGTTGGTGGAGTGCAGGTTTCTGCCAAACACTGTTCGGAGTGTGAGTTACATGGTTAAAACTCCCACTCTGGGACCTGCAGTTCAGACCCAGGGGATCTTTGGAGTCCAGCTCAGGATTGCTAAAGGTAGATGGTCTTCATTTTGATACAAAAAACTGCTTTCATATTATTAAGAAATGATAATCTTGTGCTGTTTTGTCTCTGAGCACAGGTTGAGATGGATGGAAACTGATAATTTTAAACAAATCTAATTGTATCCAGTATTTCAGCACAGTGTGAATGCTTCAAACATATCCTGATGAGCTGTAGGAGAACTTCCACCGAGGTTTGAGTAGGTGAAAAGTTAAAGAAATATTATTCCAACACACCACCTCTCATTCCAGACGCTCAGTACAGCAGCTACCACCCTCAGTATCACCAGCCTCTGCAGATGCTGCTGGGGAAACCCCTCTACCTGGAAGTGCGGCTACTCAACACCCCGGATCCCAGTTTGGTGCTGCTGGTACACTTCTGTGTGGCCTACCCCCGCTCTGGAACGGCTGTGTGGCTGCTGCTTTACAACGGGTGTGTCGAAACGGATTTACTGCAGATAAATATCACATTTTGTTTTTCACGGAGTAGAGATGACATGAAAAATGAAAGGAAGTACATTTTTGATACATATTGTCTTGTTATCTAATTGGCTGACTAATTCAATGTTACTTCCTAGATGTCCCAACCCCTTGGATGCAGCCCCGCAACAGGCTTTGCTGTTTGATCCTGAACCATCCTCTCCTCCGGCTCAGACCCGCCGCTTCACTATCAGCACCTTCCAGTTCCTTCCTGATGGCGAGTTCAAGGACCCGGACGAGGAGGTAAGAATAAGAGTTATATAAATAATAGTGTGGGGACATATCATACACATCTAACTATTAATTGTTACTTAATTTAGTATCAATTAACTCTTTAGTGTTCTGAACTAGAAGTCTGGTTGAAGTATTCTATCAGAACATTTAAAATCATTTATGGCTGTATTTAAAGGAATAGTTTGCCACATTTGGGAAATTTGATTCCTTGCACAGAGTAAGATGTGTGAGGAGTGGTACCACACTAAAGCTACACAAAAGGGACAGTTAGTTTGGGGGAGTGGGGATGAGGTGACATCCAACGGTAAACAGCACCTCTACAGTTCACCAGTTAACTCGCTATCTCAGAGGGATTTTTGTTACCTTTTAGACAGAGCCTGGCTCCTGTTTCCAATCTTTATGCTTAGCTGATCAGGTTTTGGCTCAAGCTTCATATTTAATGGACAGATATGAGATTAGAATCAATCTCAACTAACCTTTGGCAAGAAAATGAATAAGCAAATTTCCAAAAATGTCTATAGGCATGTTTCCCTATAGTTTGTGTTCTAGCAAGGGGAAAACACTTATTACAATGTGCAGTTGTCTGCCTAGAGTGCTTGTGAATTCCCCCCCTGCAAGTCAATTGTTTCTTACACTGACATTTGGCATTGGACCATTTTTTTTTATTTGGACTCCCTGTGTTCATTTTGTAAAGGTATATGGCTGTTCTATGGATGCACCTTCACACAGGTTATTTCATTTAGCACAGGCATCTAGTCCGTGGAATACAAAGCCATTGACATCTGTATCTTTAAATCTCTGAAGTCGGCATTCATTACGGGGGATGTGGAGAGGCCATTTAGTAAACCGCAAATTCTGGCCAAATCTCAATTGGCAGCAGCTGTTAGTCACAGTGCACTGCAGTCTCCGGAGACGGGACACTGCATGAAATTCTGCTCTACTTTTGCCTCCCCTCTCAGATCTACTTCATGTGTTCAACTGAAATCTGCTCGCCACGTGATGGGCCTTGTGTCGAGGGGTGCTTTGGCCAGTGACGGTAAGAAAAATGAGCGCTCTGTCCTCAGATCACTCACCACGCCCATATGAACTCTGGAAGATCACATGAAAAACACACCATGAATGAGCCCCATTACAACGCTCAGGACACTAAAACCAGCCTGAGAGCCAGTAGTGGCTGCAGTTCCATTTGACAGCAGGGCAATGATTTAGTAATGAGGAGAGTTTTGAATTATTTATTAAGACTGATCCATTTCCTGTTTTTCAGTTACGACATGGACACATGAAGTTGGAGATGATGATCTGGTAAGCAGGACTAATGTGTTTAGTTCCTGTAAAGAAAACACTAACGCTACATTTCTACACTGACCATATCTCCTCTCTTCTCCTCCTTCTAAGGCCTCAGACATCACTCTGTCAGCCACCAATAAAATGTCTTACAAGACGCTGAGTGTGTGTTTTGTTCCTAACCTTGCAGCCACTAGGTTTTATGGCGGGGAGCGACGCCGAGCATGAATGTAGACTGTCATGTAGAATGTACAGTAGGTTTACTGGAGGGTTTGCTTACAATGTTCCGTAAGAGGGGAAACGAGATGCAACGCATCAGTATGATGATTGTATTTTAAAAGGAACTTTTATTTCCACACATGCTTGTTTGCACAGATATGACCAGATTAACTTGGCTGGGGACCCCGAGACAAGAATGAGCTGCTGTGCCACTATTAACCTCCACTGTGCAATGGGTTCAGTTTAACTTTGCTGGAATATCAAATAGCCCTAGGGTAACTGTGTGGTAATATGATTAAACACAATAATGGAGGATTATACACTATGTAAAAACTATTCGATAAAATGACACAGGGTGTATCTTCCAAGACCTGCTGTAAAGGCCCCTATTATGTCCGTTCACCCCCCCTCATAAAATTACAATTAATAAGATTAACACAAATTACTTGTCACACAGTACAGTGAATCTGGGGCTTTTGTTGCCCTCCTTGGCCTGGTAAACTAGACACATTGTCAATATTTATTTATTTATAGTGCAGACTTACACACAGCAGTTGGTTCCTTGTGTGTGTGTGTGTGTGTGTTAAATATAAACATCAGACAGCCCCTGAACTAACAGCTAGCTAGCTTAGCTGAGCATAAACACTTGAAACAGGGACACAGCTAGTCTGTCTGAAAGTTATTAAAAAAAACGTGGATTTTATTATTTTAGGACAACAACATGCCAGCCATTCTTTATATTACTGTCACAATCTCCTGGCATTTGTTTCAAATTTAACAGATTAGACATAAGAGTGATATTGATCTCAACTCTCAAAAAAAGCAAATAAGCATTGTTGGAATATTGGAATTATTGCTTTAAGGTAAAAACGTAGAAATCAGTTGAGTGTTTACTAGAATAGATGAACCAGGCAGGCTAAAGGAAATGCACAGCGTAAGTCTGCGTGGTGTGACTAACTCATTTGAAGCCATGGAAGTCGGCATGGCAGCATGTTAGGCTCGGCTTTTGCTCGTGGTGTGACCTGCTCCAGCAGATTGCCTCTCATGGTAGCCTTTGACCACTGGGTGTCGTCCAAGCAATAGAAATGCCAGCGGAACATAAGGTACTCCGCGCTGCATGACTCACAGCTGGGCTTGTGTGAAGACCTTGGCCAGTGTTTCGGTTGTGTAATGAGTTGGGAATGAAATCTTCCAGCGCTGGACTGGGAGGATTTTTAAACCCACCCTCTGCTGTTCTGCCACGCGTGGTGTGACCACCGTGAAGTAGCAGAGGCATTTGAATAAATAAAGTCTGTTTAAATTGTGCGCCAGTCGATGTAAAGAGCGCATGGGAGCACTCGATTTCAAGGTTTTGGGTACGTACTGTATGGCATGGTGGTCTCTCTGGGCTATAATATCCCCCCTCCCTTCCACACACACACACACACACACACACACCTCCCCTCAGTGAAATGTATGGAAGCACTGCGGCATACTGCGTGTGTTTGCTGGCTGCATGGCTGCCTGGCTTCAGCGTTCAAACGGAGAGCGGAAGATAGGAGGAGGGGAATGACTACACCAAGAGAGTGGGAGGAGGGAGGGAGGACGATTTCCTTTCTGTAACGCACACGCTACAAGATCACACCGGGAACACGCAGAGCAGGAAAGAGAGAAGGAAACACCGCAGCCCCTCCGCTGGTTGTTGTGTTGTTTTTTCCCCCTTTTTTTGCAGGAGAGAAAATCGTCTTTTCCTTTAACGCAGACTCGCGGACTAACATGGGGGGAAGAGAGAGCTCCTGACGAGGATTGACTTTCAGTGAACCTCTTGCTCTGTGGCACAAGTCTGCGGCTAATATAGACAGGGAGGGGAGAGAGAAGGCGACAGCCAGGGAAGACATGTTGAGGGGCTTTTCGTCTTGAGCTCGCGGTAGGATGTTGTGCTTTTAAAACGGACGTGGCTCTCGCAGAGAAGAAACAATAAAAAAAAATAAAAAAAGAGGGCAAATGGAAATTGGGCGGTCGGCTGTGCTCAGGAGCCATTGTTTTAATCGGTGTTGATTTAATTGGTTTGTTATGATCTGAAATAACGTAGGCCTCTTAGACAGCCCCGCAGTAAATACATACACGGTCAGCAAACAAGGGGCTACATAGCTGAATATTAACCCGACAAACCTGCTTTTTATTTCAGGGGACATTTTTTATTTGTGTCGCTGTGTTTTGTAGTGAGGTAAAAAGCAGTGTTCGAGAGGTATTTGTTTAAAAAAACAAACAAAGGCGCTGTTTAGATTACATTTCTTAAAGCATTTCCAGATACATCAACTATTTAGTAGGGGGGGGGGGTCATACAAAGGCCCATTAGAGAACACAGTAAAGGCTACTAGGCAACATTAAAATATTATTTTAACTGCATGTAACAGCGTCCACAGGCTGGCTTTTATGCACAAAGGTGCGCACGAATAGGTCATTTATATCCCTCACCGGTTTAAATAAAGACGGGACAAAATACGATTTTTAAATGTTAATGTCGACCGACGTTGCATCCATCATGCTGCCTGTGTCCCGGGGTCTCTTGGACCGGGATAGAGAGCTGGACACCATGGCCGGGGTGCACCCCAACGCGGGCGGCGCTCCTGCAGTTGTCCGGGGCATGAAGCGCGGAGACCCGGAGCCCGACGGACAGACAGCGGCGGCTCTGGTGGACTCGGCCGGGGCGGACTGCAAGCGTCCCCGCATCGACGGCACGGGAGGGATCGGTGAGGTCGGTCAGGTGAGGACGGGGGGGGCTCTTTTGTCCAAACACAATGCTGGCACGACAGACGCGTGGTGCACGGGTCGCTTGGTGTTTCGGTGTATGGTGCCATAAGTTAACTTGACATATAAATACATTTGTAATCTGCTCCCTTGCTGAAGTCATAGGCTACAGTAGGCTAGTTGCAGTTATAGCTGCAGCAGAAGGCCCCCGGTGGCCCACCACAGACTCTGCCCAATCCATCACAGGCACTGCAGGAAATCCCACCACCTTTCACAGCTGTAAATTACTCTACGTGCTGCTAATTCAATTTTAAGAGGGGATTGCAATAGTAAGAATGTAATCTTTATCAGCTACAGTACATCATTGTAGCTTCTGTATTGCAGAGCAGACATTTACTTTAGGTTTAAGGAGGACTTGAAATATTCCAATTAGTATTAAGTAAATCCACTGTGCTCACTGGGATGTTGCGTTGCTTTTCAGACAGCATGTTGCATCTAAACTGTCCAAAGAGCATTTTCTGTTCTCTGAATATCTGTCAAACCCAGACAGAGTCGCAGCAGAGGCTGGGGAATGTAAACAAACTTGACCTTTATTATGCAAAAACAACAACCCTAGGCCATGTGGCATAATGGTGTGGACAACATTTGGTTTGGAATGGAAATTAATGTCAGTGTTTGCTTGTGTGATCTTTGGGGGAGAACCAAAGGGGTTTTTTGAGGTAAACAAAGACCTCCAGTTTTATTGGGGGGCAATCATCCCAAACCCAATCAGTCTAATTACCTTGATCCTCAGACCCCTGCTTTCATCAACATTATTGCTGCAGTGTTTGGCCTTTTATTCTCTGCTCAGCAAATGTGATAGATCCTTCTTGACCTCTTTTCCGCCAGCGTAGGCCAAATCAATTAGCTTTTATTTTTGGTCTCAGTGATCTAAAAACAAATATTTCTTAATTGAGCATCAGACACGCAAAGGCAGGATGATGCTCTGGTCATCATTATGGTGTATTATGTAGGGTGCTGCACTCCGTTGGAAGACAGAAAGCTATTTCTCCATCGCTCAAAGTGCCAGTAATGGAGGTGAAGTGCCCTGTTTGGGAAAACTAAATAGCTGGCTTTACATCGTCAGGCTGTCCATGAGTGCTGACAGACAGCCTTTGGAACGTAATGCACTTAAAACAGATGTGAGTGGAAGAGTGTGTGTGTGTGTTTGTGTGGGGGAGAGAGAAGCGCAGATCAATAGCTGCAGCCCCTAAAATGTATTGAACGTGAGCTGGCTGGACAGTCCGGAAATGAGAGTGGGAGAGATGCCCCTCCTCCTTCCCTTTCTCTCAGTTGGTGCATGAACAGATTTGCCCTATCACTGGCAGCAAAGAGGCTTTGTTTCCAGCTAATGGGATCACATCTCATACTGGAGGGGGCATTACAACCACACTGATCCTGAGATCCTTATCGGAGGCAGAGGATTTATACAACACACATGCATAAACACACACACACACACACACACACACACATGATCCAGATAGTAATTATTTTGATAATTTACAGATTGTTAAAATACATTTTCAAACAAAACGGCCAAAAATGTGGTTTCTAGCCCCTCACATATACATATTTCCTGCTTTTATCAGTTTTTATATCATTGTGTATTGATCTTTGGGTTCTGCATGGATGGTCAGACAAAGTAAGACATCAGCATGGAATTTTAGAATCTGCAATGGACATTTTATAGACTAAATTATTTATAGATTTATTAATTGCAACACAAAATGTTGGGCTCAAACACTTGTAGTAGGTGTCAATTTGTAAACTCAGCGGAGGTTTTAAAACCTTTTTTTATTCCTCCATATACACTACTTTTCCACGGTGATCTGTAGTGAGTGCATATAAAACACTGCAAACAAACAAATGTATTGTTATTCCCCGAACCTGGTGACAGAAGCAAACTGGGTTGAGTGACTCAGTTTTCCTACTTTTTTAAATCGGAGCACTTGGCTTTCAAAGAAACGTCTATAAAAATGCACACTAGCACTTCTGTAAAGCTAAGAGGAGGGTAAAGGATGGAAAATATTACAGCAAACTTTGTCCTGGCTCTCAAAAGTCACCGTGTCTCCCTTCCTCCATCCTTTTACAAATAAACAAACATTAATGTTGGCATCACAGCAGGAGTTGAGTTCTGACCTGTAGCTGAAGCCAACACAATGGGGTGGGGTTGTGGCCAAGAGCAAACCATTTGCACCACTGCAGCCCATTAGTGGGATCTTTCCCCATTTGGCCATCGACACTGCTGTCTTTCTCATTTGGGTATGATGTCATCACAAGCATGCAGTACATGACTGAATACTCAGCTAATTGGAGTGAATTAAGCTCACTAAGTGCATTCAACAGTACAAGTTCAAATGTGCACTGCTGCTCATAGAAATTAGCTGCTGACCTCCTGTGACTGACACTGTTCTTATCCAATAGTGTGAATTTCAAATGAATATTAAGTTGCTGAACAGACCACCAACTAGAGTGCTCCAGATTTATTAAAAAAAAGATAAAAAGAACAACACGTTTCAGTGTATTTTGCATACCAGTGCTGCACCGGGGAAGTCCGGTATTTTTCAGGATGATGGGGGATTCATAACATCGTCCCGCATCTCCAGCCCAGATTTTGGGAAATGTTGAGAGGAGGTTGTCGGCTTCAATATCCATCTGGCGTGCTGCAGAGCGGCCCATGTTTTGTTGTCACTCTGCGTAGGAACCGGGGCTCTCTCTAAACCTAATAAGGTCTTGCCTGGGGTGACAGCGCCGAGGACAAATGACTTGACTTGGACATTAATGTAGGTGGATCACCCCTCTGTACTTTCATCTCAGCCCCGGCACTGAAATAGAATGAAAACGTCAGCAAGAAGAATGTACTCTTGCTGCGAGTTGAGAATATTTATTTAGTTTTTAGGACCCTGTTTTTTGTGATAAATTGCCAGCAGAAGTCTGTTGACTGAATTATGTTTGAGAGAGGCCAGAAGAGGGAGGACTGCATGTTTTTAGTGCTTGAAGTGTAGTTATCCTCACATATTGAATTGCAGTTAAAGGATTTGTTACTCTTAGATGCTACTTATAATTATATATTTATTCCCATTTATCCCAAACTCACTCTCGAGGCTCTGCATTAATTTGTGTTTTGACAAATGTATCTTTTATCTCACGGCTAGACATAGAATAATATATATTTGAGGTGGAAATGAATGACGGATATATCAATATACTGTATACGGGACATCAGTATGTTGTGTATATACAACAAGAGATCTCCTGAAAAATAGTAATTGTAAATAAAATTTGATTGTTAATTAGACAAATTATTAGTAGCAGCCAAAGACGTAATTCACATAAATGTGTTTGAGATAATGTAGAAATATGGTCATTATTACATAGTTCGACCTGGTGTTCTCAGGTCCCTGCACTCTATAAGTTTGAACAACTGTCTCTTTAATAAACAATTTTTTCATAATCAATTTTAATGAATTCCTGGCTGTCAAAACTGAACAGCAGCCAATTGTTTCTACAAAAAATGGGCATCAACAGTGGTCCCAAAAGTCCAGTATCAGGCTCCAGTTTCAGCAGAATGTGCGAGTAATCATGATGGGCAATTAAGTCGTGCAGTAAATAATTACATGCAAATTCTAATCTTCAATCAGATGTGAAATAAATTGGGTAGATGAGTTTTTTTATCTTGAGATGCAGATCAGTGCAGTGGATACCCGTTTGATTATGTTGAATGTGATTTGCTAGTTGCTGCCATATGCTTATTATTGTTGTTGTTAATAATAATATCAATAACATTATTCATATTATTATATGCCACAACTGTGAAGCATCCAAAACCCACTTTGACTGCAGCCAGCATCCCCATGAAACAGCATGTGTAGGTTTACTGCGGAAAGTCAGAGGGATGTGAAGTACATTGAGGGGGAAATAAACTTCACATCATCTGGCCGACTGTTTGGAGGCTTAGCACATAAGTGCTCTGTGGGTGAAATGGATTCACATCCTCCTGAGTGTATGGAGTGCCCTGCTTTGCAGTAAGGTAGGATGACTCTCAGAGCAGTGAAATGTAGTTCCTCTCCTACTCCTCCTCAGAAGAGCAGCAGTCCCAAGGCTCGATAGGAATAGACACGAATCTTGTGACTAAATTAGACATCTCACACACACACACACACACACACACACACACACACACACACTCACAAAACAATCACACACACACAGACACCTACCACCACCTGTAGTTTTTGGAGAGGAGTAGCAGGGTTCATTGGGATTACTGTCGTCTTGTGAAAAGATAGCGTGAAGGAGAAACTTGGAGCTCGCTGAGCTTCTTGTCCCTCGCTTGTTTTCAGATTTTATTATTACAGCCCCCAAAAAACCCCACCCCCATCTCTCCTCACCCCTCCTCCCCTCTTTGCCATCTGTTAACTTCAAGTCATTTTGTTACTTTCTCCTGATTGCTCACCCCCGGTCTCCCCCCGCAGTCTCCTCTTGTTTTAAGCCTCGTAAATTACTGGGATAACCTTTCAGGCACCGCTAGCGATTTTCATTATTTTCACATGCAGCTACATTTAGGAACGTTTCTGTCCTGCCCCTTTTCACTGCTGCCTTTTTCAATGCCAGAATAGATGGGGCAAGGGGCAGATGGTAGTAATGCAACACTTCACGATGCCAACTGCCATAAAACTCAACCGGAGAAGAATAAGATGTGGCATGGCCGGATGTTTATATGTGTGCGGCATATGCAACATCTCTCATTATTTTCGTGAATATGGTGAGTGAGGTGCTGTTTTTGTCTGCTGCCGATGTTCTTGTAATGTATTTCATATTCAGTTATCAAATCACCCGCAAAAGCAGTGGCAAGGCAACTGTAACCAAGTTGCGGATTCTTAAACGTCATAATCGGAGTCCTGTGATTGGTTCGCACCTCGCACCACGTGACAGCATCTTTTGTCAGACTGACGTAACCCTTTATGTACTTGTCCCTGCAATGTTAGTGCCTTATTTCACAACAGCCGTATCGGCATTTTCATTTCATTTTCACAAGTCTTGAGGTGGGAAATTGGCAGTACAGATTTCCCTGAATATTGATCCCTGCTCCCATTTACACACGACCCCATGCAGGAAATGTTCCTGATCATTTCAGGGATCGACTGCAAAGGGCTTTAACCTCCCCACCCCCAAAACCACCACCCACAGACGAGAATCAGCTGTGCTTCGTTTGTCACCAACAAAAACGAGAGCCGAGCCATGATTAACTATCGCTGCGTTAAGTGCAATATCTTTTTTGTTTCTCATGTACTGTGTGTGTTGAGAGTGAGACTGATATTCAGCCTCCATGCAGCCCCCCCTCTCTCATTCCTCCCAGTTCCTTAAGGAAATTAAGCACATGACTCTGCTCATGTATGAGTCATTG
>JAVQJD010096273.1:0-23954 GCA_036023655.1 Nannoperca australis | reverse complement strand
TGCAAAAAAAAAATATTTATCTGTTTTTTAAAAGTTTAGTTTTTTTTTTTTTCATTTCCTTTTTGTTTAAAAACGTCTTAAAAAAACTAACCCCCCCCCCCCCCCGCGTGGATAAACTTTAACAATTTGTGCTGATATTTCACATGGTCGATTAGCTACAAAGACAAATGACAACCAAAGCCAGTGGAGGTCGAGTTCCTCCTCACCTGTCCGAAGATCTCCTTTCCCTCCGACACGCCCGCCTCAGGCCTGACCGTCGCATCCGGGCTGCCAGTTACCGCAGCTAACGCGGCGAGGACGACGACGACGATGATCCTCAAACTCATTATAGTATGCCGTGAGAGCCAGACGCCGGAGAACAAGAAAAAGCCCACTTGTGTGAAAGAGTCCTGGCGGGTAAATGACCCTCCTGTCAGTGTTATGTAACAGGAGGAGGAGGGAGGGGAAGCGGAGAGAAGAGACTGTCCAGATCCAGCTGTCTTCCTGGCACGATGTGTTTATTTTATATCGTTTTTTAACTAAACAAGCTGCTCCACTCTGTCTGGTTCTGTTCTTCGTACGCTGTCACGCAACTCACTTAACCTGTCAGCCCCTGAATGCCCCAGCGATCAGTTTAAGGTCAACGGGTATCACATTAGAGCTGCTGCTCTCAGTCTTGCCTGCTAGATTAATATGGGATGAGATTGCTGCCACGATTCAAAACAGCTGTGGGGGCGAATCTCTGAAAAGTGGGTGTTGTTAATTTATTTTCGACCTTGCAAAACTTTTTTTTGCGGTTTTGAATCGTGGCAGCGATCTCATCCCATATTATTCAACCAAAACTTCTCCCAACAGACGAGCGAGACATTTAGAGGGTCAGTGAAACAAAATTAACAAAAGGATCAGTATCAAAAGAAATACTTAACATGCTGAACTAAAAGGCTTTTCATCATTAGTCAACTGAAATCAATTGAATAACACCACAGAACTACATTAATCATTAAAACAATCACTCTAGTCAATAGTTTGTACAATATTCTATAATACATGGTGGACGTACATTCAGTGGCGACTTTATTGGGGACACCTGCACAATCTATTGCAACAGCTCTACCATAAAGTCTACCTTTAAAATGTTGATTTTTAGGTGACATTGTCGAAATGTATTAGGCGTACCTAATAAAGTGGCCACTGTCTATAAAAACAATCATTAGAACTTTTACTCCGTGTTACAAGCTTAAAAACTGCATCTAAGACAAACAGCACATCTCAGTCAACTTTCTCTTCTTCTTCCTCCTCTTCTTCATCTGGTGGAAACCTGGTGCACCCTGAGCATCGTGGCTGCTTGCACGGCTCGGAGTCGTCTCGTGCGCGTGATCGTGCCGTGCGTTACATTCGCCCTTGTTATTTCCCAGCTGCACGTTTCGGGGCAGATTGTCAATAAGCTCGTAGAGGGTGAAGATGCTGAAGCAGATTTCATCGTAGGCCGTTTTAGTGCCACACTCGAACAGGCAGGCGAAGGCCAGGGCGGGCGGCCCGCCGGGCGAGGAGGGCAACTCCACGTAGGCGAGGTCGGAGTAGGCGCTGGGGCCCTCGTAGATCACCCAGGGGCCGCGCCAACTGTCCGGGTCGCGGGGAAATAGGCTGAGGAACACGCCCAGGTCCTTGCGCGCGGTGGTCCACGTCGGGTGGGAGTATACAACCCAGGTGGGGGTGAGGAAGTCCGGCGGGGCACTGTGATTGGGTGAAACAGAAGCGGGGGTGCTTGGAGAGGGAGAGCCGGCGTGTTTTGTGTAGGCCGCGCACGACGTCCAGTGTCTGGAGTGACGTGTGGGTCGGCGTGCGCGCTGGTTAAGAGAATGCCGTAGGTGTAACGGGGCGGGGAATCCCACGACGCTGCCGTGGCAACCGTTACGAGGCTCCACGAGCCGCTGCACCAGCTGGCCCTCCTGAAACACCGCGCCGTCGTCCAGACTGATGGCCTGCACCCGGTACCCGAGAGGGCTGCGCGCGTTACAGTACAGCAAGTTGGTCCCGTCCTCTTCATCCACGGACACCATCTGACACTCCACGCTCTCCGGGCCCGGCACCGCCTCCCCGAAGCGCCAGGTCCGCCCGTGGGTGTCACTGTGGAAGCAGAAGGCGTGCGGGGTGGTCTGGCACAGCTGTCCGAAGCACTCCTTGCACTCGATGTGGTAAGAGTAGGCTGGGATCAGCAGGCGACCGGACTTCAGCTGGACGCCGTGGCCCGGGCCGAGGGCGAAAGTGGCCCATTCTGCGGGGACAGAGGAGGTTTTATCATATGTAGTTATATCAGAATTATACTGATTCTGGTCACTTCTTGTATGCATACTAGCTTTCAAAAGGTCATTTCTTAACTCGCTTCCAAAGTAAGAGATGGGGGACAAAATCCACAGAAATGCAATCTTTAATTTAGCCAAAGTTGATAAGAGGTCTTTTTTTTGTTCCCTTGCCGAGCTGTGGCAGAGGGATGGAAACATCTCCTGATAGGGTGATGGGTGTCCACCTGATTCAACTAACACAGACTCCTGGGTGAACTGGATTGTGTCCCACAAAAGACTAAAAGATCTTCAGTGAGCATAATGAGCATGTGGGTATTGTTTTGAGACAGACTTATCCTTTAACAGGTTTAGTTATCACATCATATCAAAGGGACACGGTACCCTAAAGTACATACAAATGTAACAAGTGTGTATATCATATTTTTAGTAATGATGTCTGCTAGAGCAGCGGTCTCCAACTCAACTTTTTGCTTGTGCCCTGTTAATACAAAGCCACATCAACCTATGACCTCTCATCACAGGTTGATTTATCTGTGAAGAGTGATTTTCCATTTTTCAGATCGTCTCATCTGAATGTCCTAAGATTAGAGAAAAGTCCCAAAAAGTTATCTTCATTTTGTGTAGCAGAATTGAGTTGTGTATTATTTTTTAACCTTTTAAATATCTGGTGATCCCTTTGTGTTGGTTTGGAATAATCGTAAATCAGAACAACACAGTGGAAGTAGCGTGGCTCTCGCTCTCTCTGACCTTTGATAGTGTCTCCTATGACCCTCTTGGTCAGATCGGTGGCTGGACTCCAGGTGTCTCCGTCGTCAGTGCTGCAGACGTAGCAGAGACGGGTCACGTTCTTCCCCGTCACCAGCTGATAGGACTCCGAGGTGTGGCCGAGGACAGCGATGAAGAACAAGAAGAGTGTGCCTGTGAACTCGTCGTACACCGGGCACGGGTTCATGGACCGGTGGCCCGGCAGGAAGGCATTGCCCAGGACACGCATGTCCTCCCACTACAGCAACGAAAGGTAGAAAGGAAGAGTCTCAAAGATAAGAACACCACATTAGATCATGCTGGAGAAACAAGGTGGATCAAGATAAAGACAAAAAGACAAGAAAGAAAAGGTGTCTGTAGCATTTAA
This sequence comes from Nannoperca australis, assembly GCA_036023655.1. Classification (NCBI taxonomy): domain Eukaryota; kingdom Metazoa; phylum Chordata; class Actinopteri; order Centrarchiformes; family Percichthyidae; genus Nannoperca; species Nannoperca australis. The sequence goes on along the minus strand of JAVQJD010096273.1, from coordinate 20,540 downwards.
TTTAAAGGATAGGTTCACATTTCTTCTCACAACATTATCTTAACTCAAGGTCCACTTATTTGCTTTTTTTTGTGAACCTTGAGCTGTATTTCTTGGTAATTCTGAAGGTCAGTTTTGGTTTTATTTGCTCAGGTTTTCACATATCCATCTCTGAGATTTCTACACCAATACAATGGAGGTGGATGTAACTTCATAGTGTGTTGAAATGTTTTCTTCTCCTTCTTTTACAGCTATTATTGATTGTGTTTTTTATTCTCATGTTTTACTTTCTCAAGTCCCAAAGAGTGAATTCAGACACATTGCAATATTATTAAGTTTTGTTGTTTTGTATTATTGATGACTTTCTGCACATAGAAATGTAGATGAGGGTTTGTTGCCATGTACTGTACAGAACTTCTTTATTATTTGAGACTTTCTTCCTCTGAAACCTTTCAACGCTGATTGTGTCTTGGCAGTATAAGCTAATGTTGTTCCATTATGAGCTATTCAAAATGGTGGTTACTCTTATTGACCTGGCTCTTTGTATGTTTGTTGGAGCACATTTAAGCCAGTAACTTACATTTTGAGCTGTGCATTTTGAAGAAACGAATTAAAACTTTTACTCAAGTAGACTGGAGACACTATAGAGTTCAGGTGCATTGACTGACACTGACCTCCACATAGTTCCTGTAGAAAGTGCCTTTCTTCATGACCAGCAGGTGAGCCTGAGAGTCGGACGGGCTGAGTCTCTCCTCACAGAAGGCCAGGAAGGATCTGGAGCGGGACAGGTAGAGCAGTGCTGGGACTCTGTACGTGACTCCGTTTGGCTCCTTGTGGAAAAGCATCGACCTTGCTGGGAAATAAGGCGACCTCATGCTCTCAGGTGTGTGATGTATATTTCAAAAAAACTCCAAATCTTCTCAGAATCAGAATCAGCTGCTCAGGTGGCTCTCATAAAACAAGGGCAACAACGCTAAAGTAGGTGGAGAAAAAAAGCACATATTTGTATATTAAACTGTATTATACATAATTTGTAAGTATAGTAGATGTTTTGGTATTACAGGGTTATTGCACATATTGGATTATATTGAGTCTTTGTCTCATTAAACAGTCTCTGGAGAAGGTTATTCAGCTGTTACTAATGTGAATTCAGTTTGCTATCTCAACCATTTCAGCAGTGTCATGCACTTTCTTCTGCCTGCTACTGGGGCGCTGTTCAAGTTGTTAAACATCACATTCAGTTGGAAGATACAATGAAAATTCATTTTTAGTGCTTTGGATTGTTCTTGCTTTAGACATGCAAGAACAATTAAACCCCTAAATTACATTCCAATTCAAACACATTTTGCTAAATATGAATAACTTGTCACGTACCTCACTTACTTCAAGCTTTGCAACAGCTTCAACAAGCTTCATTTAAAGACACAAATAGAAAGTGCACCCTCTCACTCGTGTCATGGAGAGAATTTGTTGAATAGACAGAAAAAACCTGCTGACAAATTCACACGGCCTATTTTGTGCAACTACAGAATCACATTTAACACATGCACCTGCTTAGTGTAATCTCTCTATGCAATTGCAATACAAAAAAGAAGCATAGCATCTAATGCACATGCAATGAGCAGAAAATGGTAAATGACTGCAGAGTACTTACATGCAAAGTGCTCTGTGAGAACTGCTGCTTCTTTGTGAGGATATGCAGTATGTGTCAGCATTTGAACGTTAGGTTGATGTGTGTGTGTGTGTGTGTGTGTGTGTGTGTGTGTGTGTGTGTGTGTTGAGTGTGTGTAGTGTGAAAGCTATGGCCTCCTGTCTCTGTTCTCTCACTCTATTCAGTGCAGCAGTATGGCACACTGTTCACTGACCCAGAAATGGACCACACTCATCAGATCTACAGCTTTGAATGAATCAGCGGAGAGCAGCCATTGTGGAAATGAAGGCCGGGTGAGGGGACCCGCTGAACAATGACTTAATGATCTGCCTCCTCTGTGTCCTGTGTGCTTTTCTTTCTACATTTTCTGCAGAATGTGTAGGGATAAAGCTTCTACTGTTGACTGGTATTTCATACTACAGACACTGTAATATACTATGGGACATAGTATGCAACAATGGGACAATCCATGTAATATAACATACATTTAAATTATAATTTATTTATCATTTTTGCACTCTATATTTGTGCATGTTCCTACTTTGTACTGCAACGACTGCACAACCAGTTCCCTCGTCATGATTACACTTCTAACTTATCTTAACAAGTTATGTTGCTCAATTTTATGATTTCTGGCTCAGTAATATTGCAGAGACACACAGCATATTAACTAATACAATAATGAAATGAAGGCTTTTAATGAAACATTTGTATGGGGTATTTTGCCCTGAACTATACTTACAGGCAACATTTCCTCCCAGTTTTGTGGAAGCATTAACCTCCACCAATAAAATGTTTTAAATGAGAGATATAGGAAAGTAGATTGGGCTCATGGTAATGGTTGGTGTTAAAGGCATAGATATAAAACATTTTGTTTTGTTTAATATATATATGGTTAAAGCTTTGTCATTTCTGGGGATACAGCTAAAGAAACCCGCCTGACATGCCAAACTCAGGGCACAACCGTCCCTATTCACGTATGACGTCATCTATGCGCGACCGGACCCCACATGGCAGCCTGCTGAAGTTTTGACTGTACTTGCTAAGGTAGCGTAGTTCTGTGGTCCTGAAGTTATCGATAATGTCACAGCACTGTTATAAATTATTTTCAGTGCGCAAATTAACATATAACATGTTTATTGTCGCTGCCAAACGTCAGCTGAACGGGAAGTTACGTGTTAGCTTGTAGGCTAACAAATTAGCAGAGCTAGAGAGCGAAGACTGTTTGGTTTGACATTTACATTCTGTGTCTGCAGCAACTTCTCAAAATAGTAATTCTGACTACTGGGTGAATAAAACGTAACCTAATTTAATATCCCTCCATTTGTAAGTGAGTAAATTCTCGTTAAAATACATAGAAAACCGCACATTAAACCCCTTTCATAAGATATGTACATTTAAAATACTTGTTTTAAGGTGGAAGCAGAATGTTTGTCACAAATTGATGAATAATCTCAGCTCTAGATTAGTTTTTCTTGAAAGAGTTGTATAAGGGCGTTGATTCAACTTTATGGTCATTTTGGAGGCTGCAGTTTGTGCTGCTGTTCTGCATTTATACCTAGACGTGTTTCTAATATTTAGCCTACCTTCATTCATATAAATGGGCTGGATATACAGGGTTCATACGAAGTATCTAAAGTTTGGAAAAGCTGAAAATGCCAAATGTTTTCAAGGTTAGGAATATGCTTTAATTCGAATATATTCCTTGAAAAGGCTTGATTTTCATCATCTATATTCTTTATGTTTATAGTAACAATTAAATGCATAGAGAGTCTGTACATTTTGGTTAAGCCAGCTTGGAAGTGCTTGAAAAACAAGTCCTGTAAAATTGTTCTTCAATAAAGATCATTTGTGTCACAAACACGTGTTTATCTTCTCCTTGTTAACTTGCATGTTGCAGAGTCAGAATGGCCAGGCTGTGGTCTGAGGGCCACTCCACATCCATCCTGTGTGTTGGGGCATCTTCGGGCCCTGAGGGTCTCCTGGCGTCAGGCTCTGAGGGTGGAGAGGTCACAGTGTGGAGCCAAGAGGGAACCATCATAGGCCGTCTCACTCTCCCTGGTGAAGAGGACAGCACAAGTGTTGTGCTTTCACCTGCAGCTCCGGGCCACCTCTATGTGTCTCATGGAGACTCGGTGAGCGTACTCGACCCCCGAAACCTGAAGGGCCCCGTGGAGGAGTTTCAAGGTGTAGGGGAGGAAGAGATCAATGCTTTGGCACTAAATGAAACAGGTTCAGGCCTGGCAATGGCTGATGACTCCGGGGCAGTTCGGGTACTGCAGCTTCCTGGGGGGAAAGTGTGCAGGACTCTTCGTAGACACACGAACATCTGCTCCTCTGTGGCTTTTCGGCCTCACAGGCCCAATAACCTGCTGTCTGCTGGACTGGACATGCAGGTGAGAGAGTTTCACCATTTGTATTTACATCATGTCATCCTCTTCTGTACCAAGACTACATTTGACAACATGTTAACATTTGTTTTACCCCTTTTTTTTGGTGTCACTTCAGGTGATGCTGTGGGGTCTGCAGAAGACACGCCCCCTCTGGACCCTCAGTCTCCAGGATGCAGCCGACGAAGAAGACGACCATCAGCAGCGTCCTGGTCAGCTTTTCAACCCGCCTCTGGTGCACTGTGTTTCTGTGGCGAGTTGCGGAAACATTTTGGGTTGTGCAGCAGAGGACGGGCGGGTGCATCTGATGCGAATCGGCAGCGGCTCGAAACTGGAACAGCAGGGAGCAGTCAAGGCCCACAGTCAGGGGGCCTCGCAAGCCCACTTTGTTAGTTTCCTCTCCCACCCTTACTGGCTGGTCACGGGGGGGAATGACGGCCAAGTCGCTCTGTGGGACCTCAGTAAGCATCCAGTGGTGAATCTGGAGGCAAAAGCCAAAACTCGAGTGACAGTAGCCCCCCGCAGGAAGGGTAAGAGCAAGGCAAAGGGGAAAGAACAGCCCCAGGATAAAGCAAAGACACCACAGAAGGCTGAAGCAGAGAAAAAAGCAGCTGAAGTGGAGGATGAAGAGGCAGCGGGTGCAGAGGTGGTGACGGAGGAGAAGTCAGGCCCCAAACTGAGCATCAGTCACGGGGACAAGGTGAACTGGTTGTGCCCTGCTGTGCTGAAAGGAGAGCCCAGCGTGGTAGTCGCAGATCAGAGCTCCAGTCTGACGATCTACCGTCTGTCTCAGCTGTAGATTTACGCACTTTACATGTTCTTCAATCTTTTGTTGAGGTCAGAGCAATACACTATTTTGACTTGCCTTATTTTTTAGTTTATAAGCACGTGTGTTTACAGTGTTTGATGCTGTTAGAACAGGTAGAATCATTATTTGGTGATTCGTTTAATATTGTTAGTAAGATTTTTCTCTCCTTTTAATAAAGTGTGAACTTTGGGCAGAAACCAGACTTTCAGAAAGCTTTGAACAGTGCAGTGGAAAGGTAGACCTTTACAGATGTAGACACATTTTTATGAGTTGTTTAAGTTGAACTAAATGTGCAATTGTTTTTTTCCCCGTCTCATTTACTTCAAGCCCTACTCATTGGATATTGCTGATTTGGGTGTGTGTGCCTATAAACGTGTCATTATTTATTCTATATTTTGCAGTATATGCATTTTGTAGACAATTAAAAAAAAATTGACAAAACATCTGCATGTTGAACTGAGTCTGTGGTGGTTTTATAGAGTGAAAACATTTCAATCCAAACCAGGAGCCAGACAGAAAGACCAAGCACAGCGCAAACTGAAAGCTGTTCCCAAGACGTGACATTTGAAGCACGCTGCTCGTTCTTAGACTGGAGACATTTGACACACGTTACCCAGCCACACTTCTAAACTGCTTCGGGCTTGTGGTGCCTTTTAAAAAAAAAAAAGAATCTAAAGCAGCGCCCTGTGAAGTGACACCCAGTAAATGATTAAATCATGTTTGTTGTTCCTGTTAATCTGCGGATTTCACTTGCATCAAGCATCACAAACTTTATCTTCAGCAAACACACAAGTCCAATAAATTCATACATTCACTTCAAATGCACTGTATACACGCAACACTTTCAAACAAGTAAACAGTCATTTTCAAACAAGGAAAATACTTCTGTAAGAACAGGAAAAAAAGGCACGACTGACTCTCCAAGGTAATGAATAAATGCGATTTACGCCCGTCTGTCTCCACAAGGCAGCTAATCAAACTAGCTGAGTCAAAAGTTTAAAATGAAAATGAGTGATGGCCTATAATAACTACTTTATATTGCAATTATAAACTGCAAAATGTTGTAAGTTACCAAAATTCTTGAAACTATATTTTCTAAACAAGCCAAATAAAGCAATTTAAGGTGGACATTCACAGTAATTATTTGCCAGCAGTACAGTGCGACTTGACAAACTACTACATCAGTTTCCGTTGCATAACTTTCAGTCTTGTTTTGATTGAATGTGTCTCAGAAGTTCTTCCACCTTTAATGTCATTTTAAGTTTAACATTGACAGTCAGCGCAGAGAGGAATACGTTTCACTGGTTACTCCTCCGCTGGGATGCTGCCGTCTTCCCTCCTTTGATTACTGAGGTGACAGCGAACGTTGATCTGAAGTCTGTGTCTTTGAGGCAAATTCTGCCTCGAGGATGTTGAGTTGCCCATTTCACAGTTTAGCCAGGCTCTTCTCCAGGCTCTCGATGTCTGCTTCCCCGTCTTCCCCCTTGCTGCCGCGGGCGCTGCACTCCAGGAACTCCACCTTCATGGGCAGCTGGCTGAACTCAAAGTCCTTGCCCTTTTTCCCCAGATACATGCTGCCGCCCACAGAGCCGTCTTGAGAGCTCAGGGCTGCGGAGCGCGTCACTCGCAAGGTGTTCCTATGAGAAACAAGTGACAGGATTGAGGCATAATGGCGCTTCGGTTCCTAAGATGAAAGTGTACTTGGGCAATACAATAAATCCCAATTGCTCCAAGTGGTCAGGCCAATTCCTTGCATAGAAATCCCTATAAAATGTCAATTTACTAAATCAAAGACGACAATCATACGAATACATCAAACATAAACTCTCCATTTAAACACACCAACACAAGGTGAGGAAAACAGTACAACCCTCTAAAATATAAAATCAATAAAACACAAAGGACATTCACACCAGGAGACAACAAAGACTATCAGTCATCTGCAAACTCAAAGCCCCCCCCCACCTTCTCCTACTGCTATACCAGAGTATCACCCAACCCATTCTGCTCTCCTGTTCAACGGGTTTCTTTAATATGCTCTCTGTCACAAACGAACACGGTTAACCAACACTGCTGCAGAAACAACAAGTTTCCCTGCACGCATCCTCTCAGTGCTTAACTGCAGAGCCATCACACGCATAGCAACAATACACTGACACACTCTGGGCGCAGGTACAGGTCCCTGAGGTGCAGAGAGGCTCGCTTTGACAAAAGTCTTGTACCAGCAGCCATTGCAGCCCTCAACAGTACACCTCGGTGATGGGAACACTGAGGGCCCCGACCAGCTGTCTGTGCACTGATTATTTCACTGATGTCACGTCGTCCTGTATGCAGTGGTGACTTACTTGCAGTACTGTTTGTTTTGGTGCGGGTGATTATGGGTGTGAATGGTGATGATGTACAGATGATGTCCCTCCGGGGACAATAAAGTCTAAAAAAAGTCTAAATTCTTATTGTATCTTTAAAACTTAAGGTGACTGCTGTGTACTTTACACTCAAGGATTCCTTTTTATTACAGGAAGACTAACAACGTAACACATACTTTTTATGAGGAACATTACATGTGTGACATAAACACAGAGGGAATTACTATAATAGAGCACTTGAGGTGTCAATTTTACTAAAGTTGACCTCAAATTAATTAAAACAATTGGAAAAAGACACAGCAAAAAACAACCTGAAACACAGCCCAACAATACAGACAATAAACCAGCTACTTACAATTCCTTTTCCAGCTGCTGCTGGATCAGTTTAGCAGATTTTGCCATGGTGATATCTGTAAAATAAAGAAGCCAGTACATAACTGTATATAACCATATAACAAATATCCAACTGTGTAAGTGTAGGCTGAAAATGTAGGACAAGATGTAAAGTGTGGATCATTCGGTAGCATTCATAGCAAAAAAGGGTTGTTGAACCTTGTTTGTTGCATGCCACCAGGAGAGCCGGGGTGTTCCTGGAGATCACGGTGTCCGTCAACAACATGTACAGGAACTCTGCCACATCTCTCACTTCCTTCTGGAAGATAGCGCCGTCCACTACAAACACAATCGCTCTGAAGAGAGGAGACAGAGATGATGAGAAACGTGTAATAGCGAAGACAAAAATACAAAACACATCAATCAGGTCACTTACTTCACAGACAGACAGACAACAATGCACATATGTATTCAGACAGGTTGTGCTCTTCTCACCTGGCTGCAGACTTGAACTTTTCCAGGTACTGAGGGCGAAGACTGTCATGGCCTGGCAGATCTATCAGAGTCCAGGTGCTGCCCTGAATGCAAGAAAAAGAGGGGACAACTGCAAACCATGCTCCATCACGAAAGGATGATAAATGTGGACAATAACAGACTCTTCTGAACTTACCCTGTCATTTTTGGCTTTGTATGGAGCACTGCTGTCCGTGATTGAGGTCTGTGTCCGCTTGAACTTTCCTGACAACAGCTGCAACAAAATAAACCAAAGAACATAAAAGGGCACAGTCACGTATAAAGCAGATTGACCGTGCATCAGTCTCGCATCAGCCGACAGACAACGTGGCGACGGGATAACCACGTTTTAGTTACATGGGCTCACCCGGCAGAAAAGAAGGGTTTTTCCAGAGTCACACAGTCCGACCAGCAGCACGGCGCTTCTGACGGATTTACTGGAGAGGAAGTACCTCAGAAACACTGAAAAGAGAAAGCAGGGAGCGATTCAAAACCCCGGTTGTCTGTTAACTAAAGATACGCAGTCAGTTTGAATGTCTTCCGTGAGAAATGCTAATAAACGGTGCAATTGACAGCTGTTGACGTTTGCTTTAGCTTAGCAGTTAGCTTCCTAGTTTGCTTGCAAATTCAGCTAGTGGCTTTGAAGTACACTTTTCGTTATTAAATGGACATTATTGCTTAAATGTCAACGCTGAATGTACCGCTTTCCAACAACCAGACACGTTATACCTAACTATGCTAAGCTAAACGCTAGACCTAGCCTGCTAAGCTAATGTCGGCACGCTAACTTTAGCACTAGCGGTAACTTCTCACCACAGGTGATGACAACGACCGCCAAAGCGACGATTAATCCGATCAGGAAAGCTGGATCTTGGTCTTCCAGCTGCAGACGAAGATACTCGATGTAAGGTTCAAATGGGTTTTCTGCCATTTCCACGTCGGCTTCTTCTCCCATGTTGCCGCTGGTGCTGGCCGCCTCCATCTGTCCGCTCAAGCTAATCCGAGAGTGGGACACGTCTCCTTCCTCCTGCGGCCTGTACGTAGCCTGAAGTGTCAGCAGGGGGCGCTAACGACCAGCACACTTTTTAGTTTATTCCCACGGCGGTAATACCATTTAATATTCTCCATTAGCCAACAGTAGTTTAAAAATGGAAGCAAAGAAAAAGTCAGGATAAATGAAAATATTCAGGTAAATGTGAGATAAGTCAAAAACGTGGCTTTCTAAATCAAAACCATGAGATATTAAGCCAAAATGATATAATAGCATAGTAGTCAAAAGTATGATTTACTATTTAAAGCTATGAGGTAATAAACCCTGTTTTTTATGTTACGAAGTCAAATCTGTGAAATCTGCTTAAACTAAATCATAATTATGATATATTTAGTCAAATGCGTGACTTTAGTCAAAATTATGGGATAGTCGATCAGTGTTTTAATCGTTATTTAATATAATTTGACTTGGTATTGTATTTTTTATTTAGTTTTTCTTCCTGACAAAACATGGCGTCCTAAAGATTACATCACATCACATCTAGTTTTTTGCAAGAAAGAATTCAGACACTGTTCGCTAAAAGTTTTGTTGGAACTAGGTTTATAGATTATTTAAGCTTGTTTACAGATAAAGAAAACCCACTGGGTTCAGTTTTGGGTGATCAACGTGTCGTTTAAAGCATTAAATGCGATGTTATTATAGCCTATAATCATCTAAATATCTGTAGGCTAGTCCCAGAACATTCAAAAGGAAAAATGTAGCCCATATGACAACGTGTTGAAAACGACCACATTTATTATCATTCCCCCCGATTATTGCAAGATCATAATGTCATCGCTCAAATCTGTCTTTGTTACCCCTTGACTTATGTAGGCTTAAAGGATGAGCTTAAAATAAGACCCTGTCGGCTAGCGCTCATTATCTCATCAGCTTGGTAATTAAAATAATCGAGACAATAGACTAGGACAGAGTTCAGTAACTGTAAATCCACTATCATCATCATCACATCCACATCATAGGACCTATGTGAAAACTCAAGGGTCGTGGACTTTCGATCGGGACCAGATGCGCTTTTACGCACTCCGTCTGCAGCCCTCGTACTCTGCGCGCTTTTTACGCACACTGGATATTTGACTCCTGAGTCCTCGGCACGATGTCAAACGTCAGAAAACCGCATTATTCTATAGGAAGAAGCTGTGTGTCATTCATTTTGGGCTCTTGAGGGGGCCGGTTTGTTTCTCCTCGGGAAGACGAAATGACTAGATCATTAATGGTTTCACTGGGGTTTGCTTAGGTTTTCTTTTCTCCATTCCTCTACAGATTCTGTAGATCTGCCACAGAGCGGGTTTATAACTTAAGGATTTACTTGAATATCGTCGCTATCTGCGGATATCTCTTTCAGGGATAAATCAAAAGGAGACGATGGCTGTATCGTTCTTTTACGCGCTGTGCATGTGGATAACTTTAGTCTGTCCTTCGCTGGGAACAGGGTTTGTTTATCGCTTTCCAGGCATCACTGTGCAGCGGCAGCGCATCAAATCGGAACAGGGCGGCAGCCCTGGACCGCCAGGTACCGGGTCTCATACCCACCTCAGGTGAGTGCACGTGCACACTAGAGATGTCGCCTTTTCGCGGCATTTGTGAACATTTAATCATAATTCTTTGTCTCAAGCAACAACAAAAATTTTTTTGCAGCTCTATTAAATTCTCACATTAGTATTTCAATTTGTTATTTTTCCAGGTTTTCACATTTTCACCTGCTGTCTTCTTGGCATTGATTGTGTATGATTTCTCCCATGTTGTATTAATAATAACGTGTAGAATCTATTTAATTTGTATTTTAGGAACTGGTGTCAGTATACTGTTTCCAGAACAGTGTCCTGTCAGGTGCACAACGGGACAGAAACCACAGTGCAGAGAGTGTTTCAGGGCTGCCGATGGCCTGGGCCCTGCTCCAAAGTCATCAGGTACCCGCAGAGTCCTCATATACTGTTTTGATCAGTCATGAATGAATACGGGTCCCCCTGCATGGTGACAGCTGCATATTTAGTGGGTTATTTGGGGGCCACCCTTTCTCTAATTGAAAATGTTGGTATTGGCAGTGGTTAAAGAATATCTTTTACCGAAATGAAACTATTATGTTATATTTATACTATAATTATTATAGTGATGTATTAATGCTGTAAAACTACTCTGCCATGCATCCAAATTCTGAGCATTCCCTCTGAAAAAGAAGGGACTAAATCACTCCTAGTATAAGTGGATTAGAAGTATAACATTGCATTAAATGGAAATATTCAAGCAAAGTACATATAATTACAATTTCCCCTATTCAAATCTGGTCAGCCACCTTTTCCCTCTCTCTCTCTCTCTCCTCATTTCTGTCCTTACTCTACTGTCGACTGTCAAAATGCCCCCCCCCAAAAAAAAAAAAAAAACTAAAAATATCTGACAGTTTGATCTTGTCTGTCCATTTGTATGTGTGTGTTAAATCAGTCACCGTGTGCTGTTCTCTACAGCTACAGAACCCTGATCAGGCCGTCCTTCAAGGTTACCTACAAGCAGGTCACTGCGCTGGAGTGGAGATGCTGCCCAGGATTTGTGGGAGAAGAGTGTCGCGCAGGTGAGTTTCTTATCTCTCTTTTTTTTTTTTTTTTATACGCGATGCAACTTTCTTAAATTGGGGAGTTTGTTGTCGGAGTCTCTCAAGGACTAAAATGAAGGCCATGTGTTTTCCCCGGACCCATCTGTGTCGTTTTAGCAGCAACAGGCAGCTTTACCCACATCAGTGGCTTTTTTATGCTTGGTGGTGTGTAGTCGGGTAGCTTGCTAAACGTGCTTCTGTGCAGGAGTTGGCCTTTTGAGTGTAAAGTTGTTTTGAATCAAGATTAAAAGCCTGTTTTGGATTACTTTTGGGAACACGGACTGCAGTTAAAAAAGAACTGAAAGGGATCCTGTGCTCTGTGGCTTTGTACCTTTTCTTTTACAGCCGCAAATTCAAGACGCTTCTGTGCCTGAAAGGAAGATTAAAATCACCAAATGTCTCCCAGTGTATCTATCTGTCTTTGTACGTGTGTGTGTATGTGTGTGTGTGTATGTGTGCACTTCACACACACACACACACACTGCTCTGTTAACTGCAGACAGCACAGAGGCAGTTTTGCCTGTCTCTCTGAATATCATCGTGGCTATTACAGTCAAAAGAATGAGTGGAGAAAAAAAATAGCTCAGAGGAACGTCCAGCAGAGCAGCTTGTAAAGTGGGAGGTGGTCTAGACTTTGGTGATGGGCCGCACTGCTCCTGGATACCACAGACCGCAGACTCTGAGCCCAGTAAAGACCAAATGTTTCACCCAGGGGTGAGCCACCACATTCAGCCTGCAGAAACAGAGCGGGAGGGTGGATGGAGGTCTTAACTTTGTTAACCCTTTTTCATCCATGTATGTATGTATGTCTACTGCTCACAACCACACTGACAAATGTGTTTTCACATATTGTAATTTAAAAATGGTGGATGCCTGTAAACTAAGCTTGAGGCTTCATTGGCTGAGACAGAGTTATTCAAAATGCTCAAAAAAGTTATTTTAATGTCTTTCTGTTCAGATTATTTAGTACACCCAGCGACTCGGTAGGTATTTCTTTGGCCTGGGCAAAAAAATCAGTTTGAGTATAATCGAAAAACACTGGCATGGTTTGTCCACATTTGTCCAAGATTAACAGTTACCTCAATGAGCAAGTTTTGCTTATTGGTCATAATCACCACACCTTGTTCCATTTTGCTAAATTATTCATTGTTGTGTTTGGATGGGCAAGATTTACCACGAGTTAAGAAAGCACACATTAATACTAATGGAAAAAAAACAGACGTTATTACAAAACCTTTGGAAACCATTATTTGCCCCGGCCGTGGATATTATTCCACACAAAGATTAACACATAACCATATCCTCTGAGTCTGTGCTGCCAGAGATTATGGTTCACTTGAGACCAAAGTGGTTGCAGGAGTGTGAAGAAGTAATCTGACTGTTTATTTTACATTTGCTGAAAATGTATTTGCTCTAATGGCCGTAGAGCAAGGAGGAAAATTGCCTCCATATGGAGAGAGTCGAGGAGAGTTCGGCTCAGTGAGGAGACGTTAAAGACGGAGGCTGATGTCACTGACAGTCTGCTTCACACTGAGGACTGAGGGGAGAGCTGGCAAGGGTCAGGAGTCAGAGAAAGAGAGCACACCGAGGGGAGAAAGTCGGGACCAGTGCACAAGAAACAACAAGGTGTTAGAATTGGCAGTGGAGAGACAGCTGTGTTGCAAAAAAAAGAAAAGAAAGAAAAGAGAAGAAAGAGAAGAGTAAAGGGTGTTGAGGAGTGTTTCTGTCCCAGAGGGTTCCAGCTGCTACAAGCTGCCCAGATGGCAGCAGAGCAGAGAGCCGGTTCTGTGGGAAAGTGGCTGAGATTAATGAGCATGACACTCCTCCACCAGGTCTTTGTAACATACGTGACCGCGCTAAGATCAGGCTACAGCTCTGAAACCAAGACTGTTTCGCCACATGTAGAGTAACGTCTGTATAACAAAGTTAGTGAATTCAGATATGGTATGAATTTGTATCAGGAATACCTTTGGAAATGATTGGTTGTTCTGTTGTAATAATACCACAGGAGAACATTTTAAAGTTACACAAACTTTTTCATTGGCTCTTCAAAGAAAGCGTAGTATTAAATAGTTTAAAGACTTTATAGGTCGGTCATTTTCAGTATATTTTGCCCTCATGGCTTTGATTTTTGGATAGCTGTTACATGAATACAGACATGTTTCTGTTGTAAAAAATAAGGCATGCACCACATTTAAGAACTTCAGAGGATCTTTTAAGTATTTTACAAGAAAGAGTTTTGCAAATAAGCACATTTCCTTGTGTCTTTATGTCTTTATGCAGCTCTGTGTAGCAGAAAACTGCTGTAATGCAGCTTTGAGCCAGCTGTTTTATCAGAGCGAGAGAGGACAGCCTTAACCAATGAAGATGACATCACCTCTGGCTTTAGTTTGATGGGGCTCTGGCTCCACTTCAGAGGCCACTGAGGCCCCCTGAGATGTAAATAAAGATACATAAAGACGGCTAGAGTTGAAGTTAAGTCTGTAAGCCAAAGAGATGCTTGTTCCTCTCACCTCTGCGTACACTCTAGTTGTTGTCATCTTCTGAACCCTGAATTATTTTCTGCCTGACTCTAGTGTCTCACTGTTTTGTCACTATTATTCCTCAGAAAATAGCCATTTATGAAAGTGAGTTTGGACTGCTGTGATCTCAGATGTGTTTTCTTTGTTTTGACTTATAAAGAGAATGCATTATGTAACGTAAAGGCCAAATCTGTGCTGGTACTAATGCACACATTGTCATGTAGTATGTAGGGTTTAGCGTTCACGTTTCTTGCCTGTTTCCTGAAAATCAGACCAAATGGATGCCTCACAGTTGTAACAAAAATGTTTAGAACTGAAATGATTAGTCGATTAATCAATCAGTTGATCGACAGAAAAACGTCCTACTTTTTTTTTGAAAGTGATTTAAGTAATTTTTCAAGAAAAAATGCAAAACACTGCCTCCTTCCAGCTTCTCAGTCGTGAGGATTTTGTGCTTTTCTTTGTCTTGTGTGATACTAAACTGAATATCTTCGTTTTGTGACTCTTGGTCAGACAAGACAAGTTATTTGAAAACAATGGACAGTGATTAATATTTTAATATTTTTATTACTTAGATTTTATTTAGACCCAACAATTACCTGGAAAAAAAAAATTGGCAACATTGACAATAGTCATTAGTTGCAGCCCTGAAAATCTTTGATGTTTAGCACTTAAATCTGCACAAATCTGAAAAAGCGACGCTGTGATGCTTTGAGCTGGTTAATGAATCAGTCATTAAGTGTCTAATGACAAGTCTTTACTCAATTGGTTTGGTCTTTTAAAAGTCTTCTAGTGTGCTTTCTGTGTTAGTATGTGATTTTTGTTTTGTCCTCTGTTAAAACCTTATAATACTCTGAAATATCATGGAGCTTCTGGGCCAAGCCTCACAGCCGAGCTGGTCGCACAGCCTAAAATCTTTCTGTGGTTGCTTATGGAAAGTGGGCGTTTTCCACATCCATTTGGTTGACACCCTGACCCGTCAATATTTTTGACAGTCTGGTTTGTGCTGGCTGTGTACAGTGCATCTCAAGATTTACATTTTGCCTTCAGCCGAGTTGTTTTAACACATGACAGCATGGAACACATTTGGGAGAAATATGTTTGTAATTTCCCTGCTGCTGGCCTCTGTCCCCCTCCTCCCTGCTCCGTCACAGCAGCACCCTGGCAACTATCTGCACACATTGTGTGGGTAACGTCTGTGTGTGAGTGAACCTCCTTTAATAAGTGCCCGGACCTCCACTGGGGAGAGCAGTAACCTGTGATCTTATGCAAAAAGCTCAGGAAAAGAAGTTTAACTACGTGTAATTGCTGGGTGTGCCAGCGCAGGATTAAGTGAACTATGAATATCATTAAAGAAGTAAAAAGGTGGCTGAAAGCTCAGGGTGTCAAATGTGCTAATTTGTTAATGCTACAGCTATGAAGCTGCTAAAGTCACTGTTTCCCCTTTGCAGCTGCATGAGGAGGAAGAGTGCGAAATCTCTTAAAACCTATTGTTGGAGGGATTATCTAGACCACCAGTTATATTAAATCATTCAAAAATACCTCTCTTCCATTTTTCACTTTTAGTCTCTGCTCTCATTCCCGTGCAGGCATTTCCAGGTTTGCCCTTGCCTTGCCCTTGCATTTTCTTGCCACTGCCAGACTCTTTATCTTCTATATTCCTTGGTGCTTTCCACTTATCTAACTTCCTATGTCCTTTAGATCTGCTGCTCTCCTCTCCTTGGAGTAAAGTGATAAAACAGAACCATATCCCACATGTGCTTCTCCGTACTCTATACCCTCTGCAGTGTGAGGATATGACTGATGTCTCTGTTACATCCCCGGCCAAATATAGGTCAGGCGGTACCCTTTGACCTGCTGGGAGCAATGAGATAGCTCAGCTGTTCCTGGTCCTGGTCTGCTCTGCCTGATGGATGATGATCTATCTGTTCGTGCACCTTCTTTCATCAGCTTATCAGTGGGTCTTCCTGCCTCCATCCCCCCCCCCCCCGTCTTTCTGTCTGCAACTCCATACATCTGTTTATGTTAAGCAGGTAAAGTTCTCGAGTTTCTAGAAAGGTTCCTGGTGAGGTTTCTGAGGTCATTAAGAGCCATATGCGTCCACGAAGGTCGGTGTAATCTGTAGGTTTTTGCTGCGAGCAGCTTTGGCTGTTAAAGGGCGTGTATGTCGATCTGTCTGCTGCCTTCAAGCCCCACTGGAAATTTCCCACTTGCATGTTTGGAAGTCATATGTTTTGTGTTTTGGTTTTGTTTTTGCTAAGAAACAAACCAATATTTTTGAGGTGACTTCTCTTATCAACACTAGTGCTAAACTATGGACAAAAAATGACCACAAGTCTACAGACATGCTAGAGTCTCTAGACACAACAGAGCTTTCAGCTAAATACTAACTTCAGCATCCTAAAATGCTCCAGTGTAAACAAGCAAGTATAATGTTTACCATGTTCGGTAGGCACCATGGTAAATTAAAATAACATAGCATTTTAGCATGCTAACATTTACTACTTAGCACTAAACACCAAGTACAACTGAGGATGATAGGAATGTCATTTGTTTTCAGGTATTTGCTTATAAACCAAATCATTAGACACATTTTGACTTGATGATTGTGATAGAGAAAACATTTAGGAACTTTTTTTGGAACATGATTACATGGCAGTTCATCCAGTTATTGTTAAGACGTTTAATTCCAAACCAAAAATGGCACCCAAGTCAGTGGGATTCATCTTCTGGGGATCAAATTTCATGACAATCCATCTGACTGTTGTCAAGATATTTCTTCCTGAATCGATCAACTAACCGATTGAGCAGCATTGCCCCCACTGAAGCCGTAAAAACTAAACATTTGCCCTCAAAACTTTCAATAAATACAGTAAATCTCACTGGCCTCCACTGTCTTCACAACTTCTACAGTCTCTACCTTTTTGCATGGTTGACATGCTCCAGCCTCTGAAATCAGGGCTCAAGATTTCTATATTTCTAGCAGGTAGTTCCAACGTGGTATTCATGTGTGCTCATCTCATAATTACAATATTTCTGATATGACTTGTAAGCCTGGATATCCAGCCATGTGTCTCCACCATTTTCATTCCTTCCAATTCATTAGACACGGCTGACAAAACGCTTTTCACCTAAAAAATGTTGCCCTTATTTCAGCCAATCACTGTGCGATTGATCTGTCTACCTTAACCAAATTCACACAACATCATCTCAAAGCATGACGATGACTGTATGTCTGTGCACCAGCAGGGCCATCCATCTTTAACTGTGGCTCATGTGTTGCTAGCGTTTCTGCACCAGAGCAGTGTGTGCTGTCTTGGTTTGCACACACTGCATTTATTCAAAGGCTGCACGGTGCAGCGGGATCAGATGAGCGGATGCATGCGGGTAGCATGAGGGACTGACAACATTTCGGTGTACTCTCAGATTGGAAGAGATTCCGTTTGTCATTGTTTCATGACTACGCCTGTTGAGCAGCAGCATTTTGTGAGGAGGAATGCAGGATTAATAGCGGTGCCTCTTTGTGGTTTTGAAGTCCATTATTTAGTCATTGGCCACATCTTGTTCTGCATGAAATAATGGCATCATGCATCAAATGCAATTGGAAATTCTATCAGTTGCCAAGTATTTCTTGCTTGCAAATTGTTGCAAAGCTTTAGTTTTAAAGAAATGGTGTGTGGCCTGTCAGCTAGCATCACAGTGAAAAATGCTAAATGGTCCCACTGTGGACTACTAGACATCTTGGTTTTCAAAAAAAAGCTCAGTTCATCAGCCACCTCAGTCAAAGTGGGTGTGTGATTTAGAGAGTGAGACAGTTTGTGACAGTAGTGTGTGTGTGCGTGTGTGTTTGTCTTTGGCTGTCTGTGTGTGGGTGGGTATGCGTTCTGTGCCAGCTGTTCTCCATGCCAGCAATAGCTGACCACTTGCTGGCTGGGGCTCCTGGGACACAGCCAGCTCTTAGAGGCTGACTGTGGTTTGCACACACGCGCGCACACACACACACACACACACACACACACACACACACACACAGCTTACAGAGTGGGCACACACTTGTCTATGTATCTTGGGTATATGTAACTCTTAAGATTGTCCAAGAAGGTGTTTCAATACATCATCCTTCTGTCCTGCTCATACATACAGACAGAACATGTATTTAGTGGCAATGAAAATGACTGTCCCCAACTGTGTGCGTCATGGTTTGTTTTGTGGTTAAGGTTGTCTTTCTGTCTGTCTGTGTGTGTGTGTGTGTGTGTGTCTCTGTGTGTGTGTGTGTGTGTGTGTGTGTGGTGATTTCTTTGATCTACATCCAGGTCCAATGTAGGAAATGTTGCTGTCTCAACAGATGATGCCGACAGTCTGAGTCACACTCTTGTCAATGTATCCTGTTTTGTCTTGTGTGTAGATCACACAATAATGGAAATAATGATTCATTAAACTGGTCTGTGTTTTTGTAATTTGCTTATACAAAATATGCTCATTGTTTTGGTTCCTCTGATGTTTAAATTAAGATTTATCTTCCAAGAGTCTCTAATCTTATTTACACTCTGTGCTTTCGCTGGAGGGAGTTTCAGGCAGGCAGTCTGCTCAAGTCTCTCAGTTTTCATCGCCAGACAGTTTAGCTTATCACATAAGACTAATGGCAGCTTTGCTTCCATATCATGTTATTTATGGACATGTAATCCATTTGCATGGTGCATTACCCAGCAATCTGATATTCTTTTACTAATTGCATGTGATTTTCTGTGAAGTATTCTGTGTCTGTGGCTATTTGAAATCATTTTCACTTGTCTTGTAACTTTGCATTTACCGATAAATTATAAATTTAGGCATAAAAGGCATACATTTGAGTACATTTCCAATACTATTATACAAGATGTAGCATCTGAATATTTGAAAAACTGCTCAAACATACAAATCCTTCCTTCACTTCTCTTTGGAGAAAAAAGTTCCAAATTCTTTCTGTTTATTTGGCTTCCCGCTAAAAACAACACACTTCTGAATCTTTCCCATGAGCTGAGTACAATCCAAGAAAAATATCCCTGTCTTATGTTGCCATGGTGTAATTATGGATCCAAACAGACTCTATATCTGCAGTCCCGTTCTAAACATCAGCTCGAGCACAGCGGAAGTTTGGTTTTCTAACCAACATAATTAAATTCCAACTGCAGTAACGGAAATCCCGCCCTCCACCTTTAGAAAAAAAGAAAACACAGTTGTTTTGCTCTGGTTCACATTTATGGTTGATTGACTCAGTTCTGGTGTTTTCCTGTGATGTGATTTTCATTACATTACAAGATATGGCAAGTTAGTTCATTAGAAAAGAACAGTGGGCCTGGAGTTTATTAGCTAAATGCTAATGTCACACAACAATACTAACATGCTAATGCTTGTAGAGGGTCAAAGTCTTAGCAGCATATTCAGGCTCGACTCTGTTCCTCTAGTACAATAGTTCATAGCTATCCATCATACTACTGTCGAGATGTTTCGAAAAAGATCCAGAAATTTGGTGCCAGAGGAAAAGTCAGGGCATCATCAAAGTCATTAGGTTTAATCCTCTGGGGACCATGAATGTCTGCACTAAGGTTGTGCCAATCCATCTTGTAGATGTTAAGATATTTTACTGGATAAATGAAACCTTTGACCTGTTGGTTACACTGGAGGAAAAGTCAGGGGATCAAAGTCATTATGATTCATCCTCTGGGGACCATAAATGTCTGCTACTAATTTTATGACAATCCATCCAATAGTTGTCAAGAGATTCTACAAAAAAATAAAATGCTTACCTCATGGCAGCCCCAAAGGCAAAGCCTTGGGATCACCACAATCACCAAGATTCATCCTCTGGGAATTGTTTGTACAAAATGTCATGGCATTGAATAGTTGTTGAGATATTTCTGTCTGGACCAAACTGGTGGAACGTCCGACTGACAGACCAACACTGAGCCGCAGTTAGCGTGACTAAAAACTAAATGTCACCACATCATCACAAAATAACTCTTGGAATGCATCAAAGATTGACGTACTGTATATAACAGAGAAAGTGTCAGAGGGTGGAGACTTCCTCTGGGCCGATGATGAATAACTTGTGGGGGGAGATGAAGGCGTATCAACTCATCAGTCCTCTCACATTGTGGAGCCCATGATTTTCCACAGTCTTGCTGTTGTGCTGTGTGCAGCTTTGATGTCTTTGGTGTAGTCGCTGAAGAAACCTCAATGCTGTCAGTTGTCGTGGAAATTTTCCTTATTTCCTTTGGAGAAGTGAGCAAATAAATGATGATTCAACAAGTCGTTGTCTTTTGAATATTTTAATAAAGCAAATAATAAAGCAACTAACTAAAGC
>JAVQJD010096263.1:0-12384 GCA_036023655.1 Nannoperca australis | reverse complement strand
CCTTTCCTAATCAAGTCCAATCAGTTTAATTAAACACAGCTGGACTCCAATGAAGGAGTAGAACCATCTCAAGGAGGATCAGAAGAAATGGACAGCATGTGAGTTAAATATGAGTGTCATAGCAAAGGGTCTGAATACATGTGATATTTCAGTTTTTCTTTTTTAATAAATTTGCAAAAATGTCTACATTTCATTTTTTTTCTGTCAAGATGAACTTTTTCGATTTTAGCAAATGGCTGCAATAAAACAAAGAGTGAAAAATTTAAAGGGGTCTGAATACTTTCCGTACCCACTGTATATATTTACGGTTATAAACACTGGGCTTTAACATCCAGAATTGTCCAGTTCTGCAAGCTGAAATACTTATTTGAACCCCTGCTGATCTTGTAAGTGTACCCCCTTACAAAAACATGAACAATCCATAATATTTATGGTAGGTTGATTTTAAGAGAGACAGAATATCAAAAAGAAATCCAGAAAAATAATCAATAATCAATTAAATAAAAGGGCATAAATTAAATTTGTATGTGATTAAGTAAAATAAGTATTTGATCCTCAAGCAAAATATGACTTAGTACTTGGTGGAGAAACCATTGTTGGCAAGCACAGAGGTCAGACGTTTCTTGTGGTTGGTCACCAAGTTTGCGCACATCTCAGGGGGATGTTGGTCCACTCCTCTTTACAGATACACTCCAAATCCTGAAGGTTTCAAGGCTGTTGTGTGGCAACTCGAAGTTTCAGCTCCCTCTACATATGTTCTATGGGATTAACAGTCCAGAGACTGGCTAGGCCACTCCAGGACCTTTAATGTGCTTCTTCTTGAGCCACTCCTTTGTTGCCTTGGCCGAATGTTGTGAGTCATTGTCATACTGGAAGACCCATCCATGACCCATCTTCAGTGTTCTGGCTGAGGCCAGGAGGTTCTTGTCCAAGATTCTACGGTACATGGCCCCGATCATCAGCCCCTCAATGCGGTAAAGTCTTCTGTACCTTAAGCAGAGAAAAAGCCCCAAAGCAGAATGTTTCCACCTCCATGTTTGACAGTGGGGATGGTGATCTTGGGGTCATATTCGGCATGGCTCTGCCTCCAAACAAGGCGAGTTGAGTTGATGCCAAAGAGCCATATTTTGTCTCATCTGACCACATCGCATTCTCCCAAGCCTTCTCTGAATCATTCAGGTGTTCATTGGCAAACTCCAGTCAGGCCTGTACATGTGCCTTCTTGAGCAGGGGGACCTTGCGGGCACTGCAGGATCTCAATCCATTACAGCAAAGTGTGTTATCAATGGTTTTCTTGGTGACTGTGGTCCCAGCTCTCTTGAGATCAGTAACAAGCTCCTCCTGTGTAATTCTGGGCTAATCCCTCACCTTTCTCTGAATCATCCTTACCCCACGATGTGAGATCTTGCATGGAGCTTTAGAGCGAGGGCGATTAAGTGGTATTTCTTCCATTTTCCAATTATCGTGCCAACAGTGGTCTCTTTCTCACCAAGCTTCTTACTGATGGTCTTGTAGCCCATTCCAGCTTTGTGCACGTCTACAATCTTGTCCCTGACATCCTTTGACAGCTCTTTGGTCTTGTCAATGGTGGTGGAGAATTTTGATAGGAAGTGATTGATTCTCTGACAAGTGTCTTTTATGCAAATTGAAATCAGGAGTTCTTTCCTAAAGGGTCAGGACTAATTTGTGTGCTTCATGTGCACATTACAGATCTGTTGGGGTCAGAATTTTAGCTGGTTGGTAGGGGATCAAATACTTATTTCACTTAATCACATACAAATTAATTTATAACCTTTTTATTTAAAAAAAAAATTGTTGATATTCTGTCTCTTTGTTAAAATAAACCTACTATAAATATTATGGACTGTTCATGTCTTTGTAATACATGAATACATACATACATGTTTATGTACATAACCACCCACATCATATATATATATATATATATATATATTACATAACCCATTTAGTATTTCTTTTTTTGTACATTGTTACTTTTTATATATACATGTATTTTTCACATACTTGATTGTATATAATAATTCGATGTTTACTTTTATCTCTCTTTGTTCAGCTTTGTTGTCCTTGTTTTTAGCTTCATGTCTATTTCTCTCTTCCTGTAAATTCTTCTTGGATCTGTGTGTAATTAAATTATTAGGATAACTTTGCATTGTAAATCTCAGTCTTCTTATAAGAGTCAAAGATTTGAGGAGGCTCCTGGTTTTACTCCACTATGTTACAGATAACTCACTAAATCAGCTTCTTGGAATGGCACTCCATACTCAGGATTACTAAATTAATATCTCCTCTCAGGTGTCTCACAAAGAGCCAGAAATCCTGATCTTCAGGCTTCAGCAGAGCTTCAAAGTCGGCCTCCTTCAGCCATCCTCAGTTACTGTCTATGAGTATTACAACCCAGGTACGAGGACACATCCTGACCGTCACGGCTCACATCATATTACAGCAATGCTCAAGACATCACCAGCTTTTTACTACATTTAAAGTTTAAGATGTAAAAATTAGATATCCCCTAATATTAATGGAACCACTTCGCAAACACTTAATACAACTGTGTCACTGTGGATCAGCCTTTAGTCTCACCTTCCTTCCACTCATGTGGTCGAGATCCACTGCAGACTGCAACAGTATGATACATATAAAATAGTTCACTACCAAAACATCTTAACCCCTCAACCTACCAATCCATTTAACATACAAAGACTACCAACTAAACTTAACAAAAAACCATCATAGTAAAATGTTAACTTATTTCTTCTCAAAACATTATTAGTTTTGTAATTAATGTCATCTGAAAGATTATAATTTTAGGAAAGTTTGTTAATTTGCATATTGTGTTGAACAAACGTCAACACAAAGATAAAAGATAAAATTAAAAAAATCTAATATAAGATTTCTTAAGGCAGATATATAATGATCTCTTAATGGGCAGATTTGTCCCCTAACACACACACACACACACACACACACACTGTTAATGTATTAAATTGAAATATGAATACATTCAGACAAAAGCTAAAGCAAGACAGTTAATGTTACATTGCAAGCTTTATTATAGCCAGTGTGTTGTACTTACAGGCTTAAATAAATGTGTCCAAGATGTGCATTGATATTTTATTTGACCTATGCACATTTCCTAACGTGTAATGTTAACACTATCAAATGGTACATTAATCTTAGCTAGGAAGTGGTTGAATGCTAACATTAGCTGTTGTATAACATTGGGTTATCAAATGTTTTATCTTGAAATATGTCCCTCTGGATTTTCACTATTAATTGCCTACACTGCTGATCAGTTGAAAATAAGTGAAATGATAAGTTTACAATACAAACTACTATTATACAAACTGGAACACAGCAATATAACATTATACTTTCGATGACAGCATTTGAGCTTCCCACCCTAAACATGACGTCAGAGGAAAATGGCCACTGGTGAATATGGTCCATTCTAACCAACCATACAATCAGCAAACATATAACCCCAAGATAGCCACCTTGAATCCAGCAATCATTCATCATATTAACTCAATGAATTAAATCACTGGTTGTCAGCGAGAGAGTTCTCTCAAAGAGAGAGAGAGAGAGATATCTTTTCTTAGTGTATGATCTATGACATTAATAAATGTAATGTAATATATTAGCCATTAAGAATATTAAAGACAGTTCTTACATATTAAGTTCAGGCAAAATTTTAAAAATTAAAACAAATAAAAATTGTAGGCTGTATGTTGTGCAGTGACAGTTTCATCTGTTACCAAACATCTCTTGTGTGGTTGATGTGAATAATAGTTTATTTTAGTCATACCTATCAGAATCTGCAAACTACAGGTAACTTACAGGTTGATCTAACAGGATGTAAAGATTTCTGGCACTCCCTGTATATTCTTTGAAGGCTGCTGGAAACTGTCTGACTTGACTGCTGCTGTTTGTCACCACCCCCTGCTGCTCCTGTCTGATCTATTGAAGGCTGATTGGACCAAAACGTCTAGTTTGATGTTCGTCTTAAGGCATTTAAAATTGGGTGCTACCACTTCATCCGTTTCTCAGAGGAAACCCTACATACGATCATTGCAAAAGAGAAATTCCTGGATAGGAATGAGAACCTGGATGTAGGGTAGGCTACAGTTGCAAAAGATATGAGGCATTTTTGCATTTTGTGTGTGTTTGGATTTGTGTGTAGAATTTTGCAAACATAAGATCTAGTTTCAAAAAATGTGAAAGCAGTTTAAAAAAACTAAGCAATCTATATGGGTTACATTCTGCAAAATAACATCCCCGCTCTCCTCTTAGCCACCAGAATCTAAATTACCCGCACAAATTGATCCACCCCACACAAATGCACTGTCCCAAATAGTATATCACAATTGTGTTTAACACACATGATAGGTACTTAGCCCAAACATACCCACTAGTAAGACCACAACATAGTTATAAGTACAGCCCAATGCAGCTCCTATGTCAAAATAGGGTTGGTATGTTGATGGCAACCAATAGCTCGGAAGTCTCAAGGTCCAAACGTCTTAAGACGTCAGCTTTGAACGTCTTAAGACGAAACGTCGAACCTGAAGTTTAGGTCCAATCGGCCTTCTGTAGTTCTTGTCCACTTTCCAAGCGAGGTGCAGTTCATCTTGAATAAGCCTTTGCACAAGGCCAAAAAAGAACAACTTATTCTCTGAGACTTTTCTACTAGTTCATATCAAAAGAGTAGCGCAGTGATCGGCACATCACTACTGGAAAGGCACAGGGAGCATTTATGCAGTAGCAACCCTATACATGTGTTTCTTCATGATTCCAGTTGCAGTGGAAGACATTGGCAATTAAAAAAAAGTTGACAGTCCAGGAAGGTCAGTTAGTTTTCAGACAACACAACGCAGAGTGAGATCCACTACAGTGACGTGCGTTACATCCCTGCTCTGTCTTTGTTACAGATCACCGCTGCAGTCATACCTACACTCCCAGCGAGGACAAAGAGAAGCTCACACAGATCTGCAGGGACAACGTCTGCCGTTGCACGCAGGGTAAAGTGTGAATGTGTCTGCAGCAGTGCACGGATAGGACATGTTTGTATTCATGGTGTCTTTCATTTTCAATTTCTCATTACTTTCTGTGCACTCACAATCTCCAGGTGACTGCTGCGTCTCCAAACCAGACAGTGAGAACTTCTCCAACAAAGAGAGAGAGACGTTTGCCTGCAAGGCGTTACACCATGGTATGATACGCACACACTCACAGCACATGCACACAGCTCAACTGATTCTGACTTTAGAGTTGGTCAAAGGAAGTCTCAAGTGTTCATTGGTTAATTACCAGTCAAATACTTTTACAATATTCCAGTACGAGTAGCCAAAAAAACAAAATATGTTTTAAAATATTAAATAGGAGGCCCCACCATTAATGACCTTGATTTATCACAGTAGCATAAATGAGGGCATGAATGAGCCTTTATGTGCTAAAAGTAGGATTAATAATTGCAACAATTATTTCTAGGCTGTGGAATCAGTTTCATGCCTATTCAGTATGATGCGTTATTTCTTGTGTACATGTGATCATTTTGATCCCACTGTGGTGGTAAAAGGTGAGGGGCAAATCAAGAACATTAGGATTCATCCTCTCTGGACCATTAACATCAACACCACCTAATTACTTGCAGCGCAAAAATGAAAGATTTTTTTTCTTGTGCTTCAGTTTTCCAGGTGAAGGTTCTGAGTGTCAGCCAGAGTTACTACGACAAATATGAGATGGAGATCACACAAGTGATCAAGCTGGGTGAGTCAATGCAATGGCTGTGTCTGTCTTATGGTTATCAGCTCTTATCTGTTCTCAAATGAAGGATTGTCAGTTAATAAGAACCCAAGGTGTAGCATACTACTAAGTAAGATACATAAGACCTCATGATGAAGAGCTTCAAAACAAACAGCATTTTAACTTCCCAATATCTTATCAGAATTACTTATCAGATGGACCCATATTTACACGTGATGGATTTGAGGCTCTGCCATCTAGTTATGCAATCTAATGCAGCTATGTGTTATCTGAACTTCTTCCTCCCATCATCCAGGTGTGGAGGCTGGAGTTGAAGTGGGCCACAAGAGGTTTTTCATGTCTCATGGAGGCTGCAGAGATGAAATCAACCTGAAGCAGGGCTTCCAGTACCTCATCATGGGCCCCAAGGAGGACCAGTGGAACATTGACAGCGACACCAACACGTAAGGAGAGCAAGGAAAGAGTTTACTTTCAGTATAAATAATATGCTTAGGTAGTCAAAATTAGGGAAATGTATCTGCCATACATATAAGCTACCAAAGTAGAAAAAGGGAGACACTTACAGAAGACTGACAGTTTTTCACAAGAACTAGGAAAGGTCATGCCATGCTAAATATCCAACTTAGAAGGGATTTTAAAGCCTTGCATTTTGTAAAAACTGTATTACTTTACTGGTGACTGTACTGGTTTGCTGCATGAAACTGGGTTTGAGAAATCATCATTTCCTTTCTATGTACAAACTTTGACTTAAAGCAACATTATGCAAGAAAATAATATTTTGCACCATGGAGTCCCTACAGTTTTCTGAGTGCAGTTTACCCTCATATACAGCTGTATACATGCATTTGTTGACAAGCTGATGGATTTGGATTTGATGGGCTGACTTGGCTTATGATCAAAAACTAGCTAGTTGACAACAGCCACACATCAAGCAAGTGCAACAACACAGCAAAAGACAGCAAGTCAGCTAATATTAATTACTAGTCCAGCAGCAAGAAGGCCGGCTCAGCATCTGTCCTGCAGCCTTTAAATTCAGAGTTTTTTTTATATAGCACCAATTCATGGCTCAACAGAGCTGTGGCTCTCTGGTAGCCTGGTTACAGTGCTGAACAGAAACAACTGATTGGTGACTCTTTTCTCAAGGATCTTAGAGAGAAAAGGAGGGTTACATATAGGTCTATAATTTAATAAAACCCCTGGATCAAGAGTTGGCTTAGAAGAAGGTTTAATTACAGCTACTTTCAAAGGAAGCTTTCATGAAGCTCTTCCCAAAAACTGAATGCTAGTCCCAGATTTACTCGTTTCCGACCTCTTGCCGTGTCACACTCTTTTTCTCTTTTTAGTTACATTCTTCAACTTCCTCTTCGCCTCTGCCATGATGTCCTTACTTAGAATATAGAGCTAGACCTGTGTTTGACTTAGTGCTGTAAAGCATTACGCGCTTCTTGCAGAAGATTGTACTCGCTTAATCCAAGTTACATAGTGCAGGACCAGGCCTTTGGGTCGTGGAGTAGGAAAAATGAAAGAGGTGCCATTCTCCCTATTACAAGTGCGTGTACCATCAAAATGATTCTGAAGGTGTTATTTTATTTTTTTCAGTCTGATGAGGGGAAAAAAAGTTTCCCACTTAGTCAATCACAAGGTTAATTATACCAGAGATCAAGTCATTAATCATTAAAATTGTTAATTATACGTTTCACAGGAAAGATGCATCATAGCTATTTTGAAGGTGCAAGTTAAATACAACTTACACACCTATTTTCTTCCTTTTTGCTGTCTGTCAGATTCAGCTACATGTTAGGAAAGGACACCTGGGTGGAACACTGGCCTTCATCCGCAGAGTGCTCCAGCAGTCCCAGCCTGCAAGCTAAATGCAAGAGTCTCGATGATACTGCATATGAACTGTCTGTCAATGCCTGCAGGCTGTAGAGGTGTGTGAGCAGCAACTGCACACCACTCCTCTGTTCCCTTTTGTTGCAAAGATGGCAAATAAACAGTGCACACAAAGATTAAAAAATGATCTTAACCTATTCTGTGCAATTAAGACATTTCACAGTGGAAAAGAGAACTGAAAGTGGAGCTAGTTATAGCAACTACTACTACAACTTATACTGTAATTATATAATAAGTATGAGGAACTAAATACCACTGGCAGCAACAATAATAATAAAAGCACACCACACCTTCTCAATGGTATTTTAGCTTTAATAGAATGGTTAAATACAAAACAAATGTGTCAAACTGTCACAATGCTTACAGTTTAACCCCATCTTCATCATCTTTGATTCAGAGCTCATACTCAAATTAAAAGACTGGCCAGTTAAATAGTTCAATTCAAATGGCTATTCATAATATTACATTGTTGTTAGACTGAAATGTTATAACACACTTAACATGACTTTTGTGGACTCTAATTCCCTCCACATAATCAGTTGTAGAGTGTTATCCATTTGCTGGGTGTTAAAACAGTAGTCATCCATCTGGAAAACAATTGTTCAACAATTTTCCCTGAGTCTGTGCTACTAAATTTAATAGGCTTCTGATACATTTTTATACATTGATTTTTAGTTGTTTCAATGCTGCATTCTTGTTGACTGGTCTGTCCTAAGAAATATATTAAATCAGTGGTTATCTGCTTAAATTAACAAAATACTTAAAATAAATACCAGGCTGGAGATTCCCTTTCTGTTAAGTACCTTTTTTTTTATTGTGCTGTATAATGCAGCTGAATAATACTCGACTGACTTCTAGTATTCAGGGAAAAATGAATTGGTGAGTTCTGCAGATAAAATATTACGTGATACAAATGACCCAACAGTGATTATAAAACATGTCAAATCAGGCAAATGCAATAGAGATAATTGGCTAATGCAGTTTTAATCTTAAATCAGGATAATGTTCCTGTGAGAAGAGCTGAAGGTCATCCTGCTCCTCTTGCTGTTTCTGAGTGTTTTTTGCTGTTTCATTCAACTAGATCATTTAATTTATGATTTTTACAAACATGCTGAAAGTGAATCTTTGGCTATATAGCGTCTTGCCTCCACATTACGGGTCTGCTCCAGGATCTCCTCCCAGTTGTATGTGCTCACAGTACGTCCACAGGGATTTTTCCAGAGGCATTCTGATCAGATGCCTGAACCTCTTCCAGTGGCTACTTTTAACCTTAAGGAACATGGATTGTATAGGCTCCTTCCAGATATTTTAAATTCTAACCTCGAACCTAATGTGGAACCCATAAGAATATCATTCTGTCACTTCCCCCAGTCCAGTGCTATGTCTACATCTCTGCTGATACCACACCAATCAGCCTGTTGATCTCAAACTCCATCTTACCCATATTGATGAACAAGTCTTCCAAATACATAAACTCGTTTCAATTAGGGCTGCAAATTGCTTCCAAACTGAAAGGGGTAACACACTGTGTGGCATGGCCTTAACTTGGAGGTGCTGAGCCTAATCCCAGCTGCTTAACGCTGCCAGTACACCATGGGACAACTTGCGGCTCTAAGTTGAACTGAAGATCCTGATGATGCCAACAGAACAGACTTGTCAACAAAAGCATAGAGCAATTATTAGCCCACCAAATTGGACACCATCCACGGCTTGGCTGTGTCTAAATATTCTGTACATGTATAAATCATATACATGATCAGTGACATGGCACAATCTTAGCCAAATCCAACTCTGCTGGGAAGGTGCTTGACTTTAATACACAACTTTTTATGGGATTTGACATGGCTTGGAGTATTAGGTCAATGGAGTGATCTTCACTAACAAGATGGTCAAGGTCTCTGACAAGCCTTCCAGCTTTGTCATCTCCATGTATTGCTTGTCCGTCAGATTCAAAAGTTTCTGTCTTTTTCACCTGCCTATATTCCCAGGTCAACGT
Source organism: Nannoperca australis (assembly GCA_036023655.1). NCBI lineage: Eukaryota > Metazoa > Chordata > Actinopteri > Centrarchiformes > Percichthyidae > Nannoperca > Nannoperca australis. Next base: position 2,711 of record JAVQJD010096263.1, on the reverse strand, counting down.
CATCATTTACCCTCTTTCCACAAAATTAGTTCTGGTTCTTGAACCAGTTCCGTTCATGATTCTTGGAACCTTGGTGCTGTTGGATAACTACACAATTAATGATAAAGCTTGTATAACGGGGCACCACCTTCAAATGAAGGGAAATAAAATATAAACAAACAAAAACAAAAAAAACTAATTGATCAGTCTTTTTACCAAAGGTGTAAAGATCTTTGACACATTGATTTCTGCTATGAAGGATTGTCAATAGAGACAAACTTGGTGATAGAGAGGATACTTTATTGCTAACTATGGGTTCAAAAAGAGTAAATAGTTAATAACCACAAATAATACACAACTAAACACACAAAACAGATGGTTTGAAGGGAAATTGAAAACCTTAACTGTCTGGTTATAATGATGGAAATGCGTGAGATAAAAAAAAAACAAAACAAAAAAAAAAAACTAATGAATCCTAGGTTATTAAATTAAGTTTTTCTAATTTCTAAGAGGAAGACCTATCCGACATCAACTCGTTATCACAGCAGCTGATTGTATTTTTGCCTACTTTTGCTGGTTGTGGTCCTCTGACGTCGCCTAGTAACCAGACCTGAACCGTCGCTTGGTCTCCAGTTTCACTTGAAAGCAGTAGATGGATGATGGAGCTGACTCAAACAGCCATGTTCAGTTGGTCCGGAGGTCACGGACGCAGGCGCAGGAACGGCTTTGAAGGATCTGCAGGCAGGCTGGCTGGTGTCGGAGGAGTCGGTTCGTAGACTGCTCTGCTAACTTCTTAATTTGAATACATTACATTTAGGAACAGACGCTTTTATCCAAAGAGACTTACAAGTGAGGAGGTGAGGGTCAAACCCATGACCTTCTGGTTGGTAAGCACACAGCTGTACCTCTCAGCCACCCTGTTGCGGCAAGGGAGACGCAGAAACACACTCAGAGAGAGTGGACCCACAAGGCAGAACGTGGACGGCAGATTCGGGGAAAGCAACAAGGGTTTATTTGGAGAGGGTAGACAAACAATACTCTGGGTGTGGCAAAGTGAAGAAGCCCGGAGGTCTGGAGCTGGTCCGGGCGGAGAGTTTGGCGTGGGATGAGGGAACCGGGGATCCGGGAGCTAGGAGCACGGTCGCTGTAGCACAGGAGAAAAGAGACGTTAGGGATTGAGCCAGAAAATACAGCGCACAAAGGGCGACTACGGTTCTGTTCGCGGGAAGGTTACCACGGAGGTAAACGGACAATCTGGCGAGGAGTGGAGGGAAGAGCCAGCTTTTTAACTGCAGGGGTTGATGAGTGGATGGAGAACAGCTGCGGACGATCAGGGAGAAGACAGGCTGGCAGAGCCTGCCCCTGAACCAGGTGACACACACTGACAAACAATACACAGGGGAGAGGGGAGGAGGAGAACAAGCAACACATGACACTCCAAACTGAATACAACTGAAAATAATCTCGCTGGCCAGTCGATACTACGTCCAGAAATATATTGAGTGCCGAATTAACTGAGGTATAAATCTTCTAACAAAACTGAATTTACTTTCACTATGTTAATTATACCTAACTTCTAAAAGGAAGGCTGGAGAATAAAATAAATCTACGGAGAAATCTAAACGTATGAGGAACTTTAAAATGAGCGTAAAGAAACAAAAAGAAAGTTTTCACAAAGTTTTTAAAGAGAAGAAGACAGCCATGATAGTTGAGTCATTACTTTTATATTTGTCAGATAAAGGGGTGTGTTTAGGGAAGGGGCAAAAGGGTTCTTATTTCTCTATGCGCCAATTTGCTTAGTGTTTTTGGTTTTATGACTCTTTGTCCAGAGGGAATTGTAGTTTTATTCTAGTCTGTTTTGTAGTCATTAAAACCGACATTAAACCAACATATTATAAAACAATCAGTTTTCAAGCCAGAAGCACCAGAATTGGGTTATTAGTTCTATAAAAGACCAGATATTCATTAGTCACATTGTGTTTACATTTTTTCATGTTTGATAGTCTCTTTCAGTTCATTTTACCAAGGAATGTATGCCTTGATTTACGATCTGTCTAAGTGTCTACTTGTTTTCCCGTGGGTGAGAGACAAGGGGAGTTCGTAGGTGTGAGTGGGTGTGCATGTGGGGGGAAGAAGTCTCTTTTGATGTTGTTCTTTCTCAGATGAGTTTAAGTCAGGATTTTCTTGTCTTTTATCTGCTGGCCGTTAATCACATTAGCATGACACCAACGGAGCTAGAGAGTCTGTGAAACGAACCTGCGAAGCATCAAGGTGTCACTTCTACTGGGGAGTAGAGGAAGTCAGACTAGGCATGTATATTCAGGATCCAGTGTTCACCTCCAGTTCGAATTTGGAACAACAGATGGCTGTTCCCTACAGTGCTATCTAGCATACCAGCCCGCGTTCCCACCAGTTTCGAGTTTTGAGTAGAACCGTTGTAGTCATCAATGGATGGCATTGCCCAATGCACAACAGAAGTAAACTAATCACATGGCAGATCACATTGATTAACTGCAAGTTTTTGTTCTCTTGTTACAGAAAAACAAGCGTGGGCCAACTATTAATAAGAACACGTAGAAGACTGTTTCCATAGTAGACCATAGACTGTTGGTCTGTTGTGACATTTGCTTGTAGCATCTGTTTAGCTAGCGTTCACCGTGGTCATTCTTGGGTGCCGTATTGTTTTTGAAATCGGCCACTCGAAACCACGCACGCCCAGTTGTGCTAATTAG
>JAVQJD010096261.1:0-17666 GCA_036023655.1 Nannoperca australis | reverse complement strand
GTGGTACGAGCTGGTGGTGTTTACAGCCAGCATGGAGATCTACGGCTCAGCGGTGGCGGACAAGCTGGACAACAACAGGAACATCTTGAAACGCAGATACTACAGACAGGTGCTGCTCTCAGCTGGATTTAAACGGCGCCCCTTTAGTCTTGTTGGTCTCTCTCATGTTTTGAATGGCGTCTGTGACTCTTGTGTTTCTGTTTCTCCTGCCAGCATTGTACGTTGGATCTAGGTAGTTATATTAAAGACCTGTCTGTAGTACACGACGACCTGTCCAGTATTGTCATCCTGGACAACTCGCCTGGTGCTTATCGTAGCCATCCAGGTGAGACCCGCTTTCGTGGAGCCACACACATCTGTCGGTTTCTCTTGTCTGTCCTTTTTAATGTTTTACATTAGCGTTCAGTTAAATACAGAAAGAGTTCATGTATTGTACCAAACAAATAACTGCACAGGGTTCCTCAAACATATGGGGCTGGGGGCGGTAACTAATTACTGCAATCAATGATTAGTTACTGATTGCAATAATTGCTAGATCAGTTCCACCTGTGCTTTTGACAAATCAATATGTCAATATGTAAAAAGAGTCTTTTTTTCCCGAACTAGCAATCGTACTGATTTGGCCAAAATGCAGCATGTAGCATGCAAACAACAGCAAACTCTGCAATCGACCTCGCCTACTGAATCCCACAATGCAAAGTGGTGTTTTTTTTTTTCAACTTTATTTACAGCAACACTACTGCTTCAGTGGTTGACAGGGAGGAACTTAAATAGAAGTACCAAATGTAATCGTGCAGAAATTGTGACACGGCTGCAGTTGTTACTTTTCCTTTTCAGAGCTTAAGAGGATGCTGTTGCGGTGGTTTGCCGTTAGCCCTAATGTTGTTTACTTCCACTATTCAGTACGCTTTTCAAGCATCCTGCAAACTAATCTATTTCAGTTTGGTGCTGTGTAGCAGGCGGTGTCAAACAGCCTCTGTTTCTGGTTCATTCGGGAACGATAGCTTCCAAAATGGGGCAAAACATGTGGGGAACCGCTGACTCGCGTGGACCACGGTCCTTTGAATTGTGTTCTCACACGGTCAGGTTCTGCCTCATTTCTTGTGGTTTTTGTACACGTGTGATGCGAGGTTGAGGCGTCCGCTTAGCCGCTCGGCCTCCGTGTCGTCTTTAACAAACACATTGAAGCGAGACTTCGTCCTACACAGATCAACCTTGTGATGAGGCAGGAAGAGGACAAATAACTCAGCAGCTTATTCTCATTTCGAGGCTTGTATTGTAAACGCTGTAACTTTCAGTCTGCAGCTCCTCTGACACTCAGTGGCCTCTTTAACAGAGCGGCATAAAATCGCAACCATGTCCATTCCTCTGACACGACTGACCGGCTGTTTTCTGCCCTCCAGACAATGCAATACCCATCAAGTCCTGGTTCAGCGACCCTAGTGACACAGCACTTCTTAACTTGCTGCCTATGCTGGATGCACTAAGGTAAAAGGCAGAATAAGAGTATTTCAATGAAGTTGTTACCAATAGTTGTTGCTTATGACGTATTTCCATTCATGTTTCCATTAATATGGTGTGGTGCGCACCGATTTAATGAAAAATAAAAACACTATGCTGTGAGTTGACCTTGGGAATAGTTCAGTACTTATTTGCTTTCTAACCGAGAGTAAGATGAAAGAACCTCACGTCAGCGGGTTAAGAACAAAGATGGAGTTAGCCTAGCTTAGCATAAACACAGGATGCAGAGGGAAACGCCTAGCCTGGCTTTGTCCGACGTAAAATTAAAAAACCCATCCACCTCTGACACCGTGGAGCACTTAGAGCTGTTGGTGGATATAATCTTTCACGTAGGAAAGAGCCAGGCTAACTGTTGCAACCTGTTTCCAGTCCCGGGCTAAACGTAACACGTCCGACTCCGACCTTCATCCTTAAAGCCCAGAGGCGAGACGGAGAGCGGTCTTCTCTTCCCACTCTCAGAAAGAAAGCAAATATGCACATTTCATGTCGAACTCTTCCTTTAATGGCTACGCTATCGGGATGCACAACGTCAAGTGGTTTCACTGCACCTCTCCATCTCTAAGGTTCACCGCTGACGTCCGCTCCGTCCTCAGTCGAAACCTACACCAGCACCGGCTCTGGTGATTGGCTGACGAGAGAGAGAGAGAGAAAGAGGGGCGGGGCTTGTCGACCAGCCTCTTCCTCTCTGCCGGCTTCCATCCTGCCCTCCGTTCCCACGCAGACGACCCACCAGCCCTCTCCGAGCCTCTCGGACGAGAGCTGGGGGTGAGCGCCTAAGACGGGATGAACAGTACGGGATCACCAGAGCCCAGAAACTACTGAGGAGGGGGGAGGGGGGGGCAGCTTGTTGTTTTTTTTTGTTTTGTTCTTGATTCTTTTTGTTTTATTTTTTTTATTTTTATTTTTTTCAAAAACGGAGCCTCTCTGCCTTATCGCTCCTGATGCTGACTGTGCGCATGGAGGTGAGCTTGTGTAAATGAGTCGGAGTACGCTTGCTGAGTTCGTTTAGTCCTTTTTAAACTTTTTGGACAATTTCCATATCTGATTGTTGGAGGGGGGGAGAGAAAGAGGAGGATCAGCAAAGCTACAATGACAATTCTACATTATTATTATTTCTCCTTCTCCATCATCACCAGACATTGCACTTAAGCAGACAACTCATCAATTTACTGTCTTAACCTTCTCGGGGCAACTGAGGTACATGTTCTTTTTTTTATTTTTATTTTTTCTTTCTTTCCCTTAAACAAGAATGGATCAACTTAAACGGTGTAGTTGATGGACTTTTGCTCGCGACATGCCACCCACAGGCATTTTTCTGGACAAATAGCCGAGCAGCCTGATTTCTATTTTTTCATTTCTTTCTCCAGCCATGACGTCACTCTTTCCCCACAGCTCCTCGCGGGACTCTGTGATGAAGACTGCATTGTTGTGAGGGGGGGGACAAAAACAACGGCTTGTGACGATATGTGGACTGCCGTGCCGCCTTTCCATATCTGATTGTTTCTCTATTATAAGATATGATAATATGACTTCTGCATACCAGGACATTTTGATCTCCCCTTTTGCCATTTGATGCCATCCTGATTTCATCTAATAGGAATTGCATTTACTTTATTTTTTTCCCCTTCCTGTTTTTTTGTTGCAGTTGGTTCTGTATTTGATTCAGATTTGCAGCCTTCCCCTTTCAGTTTTCACCTGCTCCGCTTACTGTATGGGTTCAACTACTAGACCTTCCGTCTTTAAATGCCTTCTGAACAATGTCAGTTTCGTCAAGGCTCACAGCGGCTTCTCATTGGCTCTGTCTCCAGGTCTGTCTTACTAATAAAACACTTGTCAGTATCGACCAGTTACTATCCAGCTTGTTTTCTTTTTAATGCAATCAACACTGTAATCTTTGTCACACTTGATGCATGACATTTTGCAGCTGGTCAACTGACTACCTTTTGCTGGGGTGAGAAAGAGCTCAAATGGATTCATGCCTTTTTTTTATTTTTTATTTTTATTTAATTTAATTTTGTTAATCTGCTGCCATCATGTGGTGTAATAGGAAACTGCATTGGACCACTTGGCATTCCCACCCTCTTCCAGAGACACACAAAATGTAATTCTGGGTTCAGGCTTTTCCAGAAATACTCTTTGGCACCAAAATAGAAATTGTCTCCCTTACCGAAGCTGTCCACGCAGACGGCAACTGGCAACATTTGTGCTTGTTTAAGAGCTGTGTTGTGTCAAATATGTGACTTAATAACTTGTAATTTTTGTGTTTGGTTACAAAAATTACAAGTGTGTGTGTTTATGATACATGCTTCAGCTGCCAGTTTATTAGGTACACCTAGCCAAAACTACTGCAGTCTAATACAACAGGCCTGAATCCTTGGAGGATTTAATGAGTGTTGATTGAACTGATAGTTTTGGAGGCTGCGGTCTGTGGTGCTGTTGAACTACTTTGAGTTTCTGATGTTTTGTCCACCCTGTTTGCATCAATGACGATATGCTACATAACAGGAACGCTCCTCTATAAAACGATTCAGCTCAGCAGCCTTCAACTGATTAAACAGTTGAATCAACTGAAAACTGAAGGACGGCTTTATTGCAGGAGCTGGAAGTATTAGACTGCATTAGTGTTAGCTAGGTGTACCTAAAAACTGGCAACGGAGTGCATAAACTTGTGGCAAATGTCACTTTCTAAGGATACCTGTGCAAATGTAGCCATGTTATTTTGTACAGGCAACTACCAGTGTATGCATTTCTTGCCTTTTTCTTTTTGTGTCAGTTTTCAAAGTGTTCATTACTTAAAAAACTTTGATTTTGTTTTGGACGCGCCAACAACCATGTGATATTTCAGCCCTCAGTCACAGTACGCGGGTATGTTTTTTAAATTGGATGTTGGCTGTTTTTTTGGGTCTAAAATATTATAAACATTCGACGCACGTTCCTTAATTTGAGTCATTCTAGTGCCGAGGCGGGCAGCCGCGCTGACCCAACACTTCTACCTCCTTGCGATGATGGGTTTTCAAGTAAAACCAGGAGGACGCGCCTCTGTCATTGAGTAAGTTTACTCCTCCATGTTAAACTTGTTGTCTGTAAACAGTTCCTGGTCATGGGGACTTCCGGGGAAGACTGGGAAGCCTCTTCCTACACCTTCCCTGCATTTTGCTCATTGTGGGTGAATTGGTTGTTGGGGATCACATAATGATTTGTGGTATAAAGGGGTGTGTGTTACATTGAATTTGTCACTGACCCTGGTGCTCCTCTGTTATGAGGATGGAGGAAACTGGAGTCTGTCGTTTTCTGCTCCATCAAAGATTGACATCCGCTGCTTGTGGTGCAGATCTGTCATACTCTGCACCTTAAAACCTACAATCCCTACGAAGTCCCTGACGTGGAAGAGATGAGATGAATACGTACGGTTACTATGATCAAAAAGGGTCCAAGTTTATCAGATTAACGTTTGAAGGAACCAAATAAACAAAGTATTGCCTAAAGTGACCAGTTTGGTGAAGAAAAGGGTTGTTCGACTGTCTCCGTTGTTAAAGAGAAGTGTCTAAACACACGAGGGACTGAATGCAACCTGTCTGGTTGTCACTGGACCCGGAACAAGCCACAATAAGACTGGAGCACAAAGGGGAGCTCAGGCAAAGGTGTCACATGAGTGAGTAGAGTGAGTCAGAGAGACGTGGGACACTTGCGCAACAAACAGGTTGAACACTTTCCCCGTGATTGTGACTCTCGGGCTCATTTGACTTACTATAATATGTCAGATCAATTATTTTTCGTTTTATTTCCAGTTGTTCTCCAAGGGACCCCACCTAAACGATTGTGCCCGTGCGAGATTCTTTATTTTTCTATAAAACGCGTCAAATTATGATCTCACCGATCACTTATTACTTATTTGTCTGATGTGGCACCAGTGGAATTTGCCGATCTTCAAGCCAATGTAGTCATTATTAAGCAATATTATCGCATAGCGAGTGAATAAACAATACCTTACAACATTCCCCAGTTTGCTGAGGACCTACTGAATGTCTTTGGGTCCACATTTAGAGTCCCGTCGACCCACACAGCCCAAATGACAGTTAATATAGTTTCCTCTTCCTAGCCGCTAACTGCTGGGCCTCGGTCATATGACAAGGACAGCTGCCTCTTCACTGCCCTGCCCTACGTTGTTTTATTCCGCGCAGAGGTTGATAATAAAATAGTTCCACAAAAACATTGCATCATATATTTTAAACCGCTTCAAAAATGAATAAATTCGAAGTGAGACATTTTATTTCAACATACACCGACCATCACTTTACGATTAACGTTAACGCGGTTTCTGGTGGCGTGAAGTCTACCCTGCGAACTAGTCTGTACGCGACGTCATATTGTTATTGTATCCCTCCGCCACAGTCGCACTAGGAAAACAGCCGTGGCGAGCTAAAAGCTAGTTAGTACCGTTTGTTTTTGTCGTGTGTGTCAGCGATTTGAGCCGTTCCCTGTGCAAACCGCTATCGTATAACCCAGGAGTGACCGACTTGTTGTCTGTCATCTCTTTTAACGATGAAGTTTCAGTACAAAGAAGAGCACCCTTTTGAGAAAAGGCGGTCCGAGGGCGAGAAAATAAGGAAGAAGTATCCGGACAGGGTACCAGTAAGTAGCTAACGTTAGCTTGGTGGCTCGATCGAGCGTTATGTTGTTAGCAAATTGACGTGTTGCTAGGCTAGGCTAGGTTACGTTACATACGCTCAACTCAACCAGTCGTAATGGTAGCGCAGTTTAGCTTATTATTTGTGATACTTATTCTTTGTGAACACATAAGTATCCATATATTTCGGCATAGTATAGGGCCACGTTAGTAAACACCATACCAGTTAGCTAACGAAGCTAACTTAGAGGTTAAGCAAAAACATTTCGGCCGCATTGAACAGGCCAGCCAGTGATAGCTTCGTGTAATTCTTCCGGGTGTGTGTGTGTGTGTGTGTGTGCATTTTAAACTAAGATTAGTATATTATAAAGACAAAACCATTTGTAACAAAATAGCACCGCGCCTCGCTGGTTATAACGACACAAGTAGCCGTTACAGTAAAATGCATACAGTCTGAATGGGGATGCTGGGTGTAGTTTTTAGGCTGTATGTTGAACCGCTAACAGCTGCGCACCTTCAAATAGTTCCGACACTTGTTTACGACGCTCTGGCTCGTGTAGATAGGTTGTGTGGTGCCCAGCGTTTGTCCTTTTTGCCGCTGTATCTGACATAACAAGACGGACGGGGTCCGAACTGTCAGCAGATTACAATTCTCTGGGCTTTGAAATGTATGACGAGCTCGATTCGTCTCTACAGTAGCAATCTAATTTCACTGCCTTTTAATTTTTACAGCTATTCTCAGTCATAGATTGTGTTAAACTTAATGTATTGCTGCAGCTAACAACTTATTTGGTATGAGTAATCTGCCAATTACATTTCAATTGATCGAACACTCGTGTGGTCTTTTTATGTCAGGAAATGTTCAAAACCGCCCAGAGCCCAAGATGACATTTTCAAATGCCTTGATTTATCTGATCAATAGTCCAAAACCCAAAGATCGTAATTTTCCTTTCATAGACGACCATCAAACCAGAAGATATAGACATTTGTGAAGCTGGAACCACTACCTTTTTTGCTTAAAAAAAACATACTAGAGTTAAATTATAGTCCATCGACTAATCGTTTAAGGTCAACAGTGGCGTGCTATTTCTTGGGGTGTGTGTGTGTGTGTGTGCGTGTGCATGCGTGCAGGTAGTCATATTTTTAGACTCGAGAATGAACTTAAAAGTAGTTTCATTTTGTGCTTCCTCCAGTCATCTGTGCTAAATTGTACGTCTGAATTGTAAACATACAAACATACAGTTTTCTTTCTAACTACAAAATACTGGTGTAGTTTAAAAAAATATAAATTAAACTTCATGTCTGGGCTGAATACATTTCAGTTCTCCCTCACTGACAATTTAGTGCTTTCTCAGATCCCTTTTCTGAGAAAGGTGAAACACTATTAATGTACTTCCCACCAGATACATACAGTCTTTGTTCAGTGGATTCAGTTCATTTGCTCTGGACATGTTGTGAAATGATTCTTTTTCTTCAGGTAATTGTGGAGAAAGCTCCTAAAGCCAGAATAGGAGATCTGGACAAGAAGAAATACCTTGTCCCCTCCGACCTGACAGGTAAACATTTCACTCCGTGTCAAATTCTTGGACAATATTAAAAACTCACCAGCATGTTCGAGCACTGTCTATAATTTTGGCGATCTCGTATACTCTCTTTTATCAGTGGGCCAGTTTTACTTCCTCATCCGGAAAAGAATCCACTTGCGAGCTGAGGACGCTCTCTTCTTCTTTGTAAACAACGTCATTCCACCCACCTCAGCTACCATGGGACTGTTGTACCAGGCAAGAGTCTTACTAATTTTCTACCTCACAGCGTATTTAGTTTATTTTTCATACTCCTACTAAAGTGAGGCTCCCTCTACATTTTCAACGACGTACTAACATCTTTTTTCCCCACTCATCTTCCTCAGGAGCATCATGAAGAGGACTTTTTCCTCTACATTGCCTACAGTGACGAGAGTGTGTACGGGAGCAGCCAAAGGGAAATCTGATCCCGCTACCATCCCCCTCCAACCACTACCCACCTTTCCGAGACCTCCACCATTCATTCATTTAAATATTAAATCCAGCTCAGCAGCCTAGAGTTCCCAGAATAAATATGTCAAACACACTATCACCACCCATACATTACGCCTCTCCCATCCATTTATGTCTTTATTATTCTGCAGTCTGAATTGTATTTGCCTCCGTTTTCCTTTTTTCGGTAGTGACTTCAGTTAAGTGGTCTCGTGGCCAGTTATTTTTCTAGTGTCATAATTGATCGTACTTTACTGAAAACACTGAGAAGACATAACCAAATAATGTTAGGACTAGGCCTTAATTATAGTTACCCCAGGGTTAAGGGAAGAAAGGCATAGTATGTGAGTTAAAATCCGCTCTTGATGACGACAAAGATGGCTATTGGTTGTCCGCTTTTGTTGGTTTGCAGGAGGATAAAGTGTGTTTTTGTGTTTAAGGTAGGAATGTAATAGCATCTACCAGTTGAAGGCAGGTTATTTTGTCTCTGGCAGAGTAAAGGATAACTGTTTTGCAGCAGTTATTTTCCTAGAAAATAAAGTGGCTAGGTAATTTTCTTTGAAATTCACCAGAAAGAGAATTTAGTGTGCTGCCCCACATCCGACCTTAGCAAGGAGTATAATATAATTCAGACTAAATAATCACCCCTGCTTTCAGCGGTAAGACTATTATGTTGACTGCTACTATGATTGTTGTTATTGTTGATAATTTTAGATGGCTTAATTTCTAATGGTATTGTAAAGCTGAGTGCAATTTTTTCTTTTTTTTTTTTAAGTTTGTCTCCTTTTTTAAAAAAGAAAAAGAGGTATGAACTCTGTATACAGCTGCATTACTGGCTCTTTCTCTCCACTCATGACCGTACATGATAAAATGTGATGAAAAGCTATTTGTGTTTTTTGTCTTTATTGAATATCTTCGGTCATATTTGTTACAGGATTGCAATAAATTAATGCATCATACTTTCTTATTTTTTCCCCCTGTTAGTGAACAGATTGATCAAATGTTCTCCAGTGATAACAAGTTAAGTTGATTTTATCACCCAAACTTTCACATTCAAGAGTGTCACAGTCTGTATAATACACAACACCTTGAATTGGTGATATAGTTGAGCCTTTGCTCCTGTGTTTGCATGGGTTGCATTATATCAGCTACCGTGGTTGCTCAAATACTATGTGCCTTTCCAAGTTGTGCAAGGCCAAAACATAAAATCTACTTTTTTTCATATTTATTAATTCCTTATTTCAAGCATTACATAAACAATTTACAGAAATGGGGCAACAGTTGAGGTTAAAGAAAAACAAGCACAAGATATAAGCATATACTGTAGGAAATAGGAGAAAGCCAGGTTATTTTTATGTAATATATAAAATATAAGTAAATGGGGGACATTTTAAACATAAGGTCTACTTGAATTTGACTAAAACGGTTTTAACAACGTGTTCATACACAATGAACGTGTCTTAGTAAAAAGGGGCATTTGGAAGTTTATTTTTGGTTATTAAGGCTGGGGAATCTGAGAGTGCTGCCGATAAACAAGTACAGAAACTACAACTCCCAGAATTCAGTTGGGAGGAAATACGGACGTTGTGCTTGACACCGGAAGCGCTACATTATCACGAAGGCTGAAAAACTTCTCCGTCTGTTTATATTTTGGTTAGAGGTTTAGAATTTATCTTGGTTAATTGCTCCAGAAGCATTCAAGTCGTCTCAAATTGAAAACCGCAAGGCGGTTAGGTTCCTTTTGAACGACTCACAAAGCAACAAAAGTAAGATTATTTTGTACTTTTATTACTCCTCAGCAGGAAAGTACCGTTTACTAGAAAAAAATGCTATAAAATACGTGAATGCTAAGCTGCTAGCTAGCTAACGCCAGTTAACGTATGCTTTCGGGCATGTTTAAAAATAATATTGCGCCTCTGGTTTGCATGTTTAAGCGCCATACATCTTCATTGTCATCGCCTATGCCGCTCCCGTTGGTGTATTACACTGAAATATACTGTCCCGTTAACAGCAGCTAAAGCAAACAATGCTAACATAGCTGGTAGCCGAAAAGCAGCTAACGTAAGGCCTTTAACCGCTTCACCCGTAGTGTGTCTACTGTTTACGCTTCCGAGTGAGATATAGATAACTGACGCTGTTAAATGTACATTTCTTGTCACCTTCCACACCTGTTAAATTGAAAACTGTATCTACACCAGCTGGCCCCTCCACTGCCTGTCACCATGCCCGCCCTGTTGGAGAGACCTAAGCTGTCTAACGCGATGGCCAGAGCCCTCCACAAGCACATCATGAGGGAGCGGGAGCGCAAGAGACAAGGTACGTCGCTGTGTGTGTGTGTGTGTGTGTGTGTGTGTGTGTGTGTGCGAGTACTGTCACCACAGAAGAGTTAGAAATGTACTTGAATTGCAATTGAGACTGCAAATAATGCTTTTCACTATGAAATACTGTGTTTGTGTATGTGTTTGGCATGTAGTCTCTTAAACGTAAAAATTGGTTATTATATGTTGTTTGATATGTTATGTTGACGTGTGTTGTTACATTTATATAGCTGATGTCGTTTTATCCAAAGCGACTTACAATATTGCGTTCAGTCAATTGGATGCTACCCCAAAAATGGCAAGAATCATGCACAATCATGTGCTGAACTGCTTCGAGTGCTACATTTAGAAACAACAATATATACGTTTTTTGTTTTTTTTTATGGGCCAAGGTGCAGTCTGAACAGATGAGTTTACAGTCTGCCACAGAAGATGTGCAGAGTTTCAGCCATCATTCTGTTGAGTGGTAGCTGGACACCCCTCCCCCTCCCTTGTAGTGAGGGAGTAGCAGGCTGATTGGCAGCAGCAGAGCGTAGTGATGGACTGGGGGTGGGGGTGGATGGATGGACCATTTCCTGGATGTAGGATTCGAGATTGCCACAGGTAGCCAGCGCAGGGGGCGGCGGAGCAGCGGAGGGTCCCAGGAGGGTGGGAGATCTTGGGTAAGTTTAAGACCCACCGGCATGCTGCATTCTGGACGAGGCAGGCAAACCCGCTGGGAGGTCAAGAGGGTAGATGGTAAGTCAGTGGAAGGTAACTAGAGTGAAAGGAAGTTAGAATAGCAGATGAAGAGATGAGTACAGGAAAAAGGTGTCAGGAGGTGGGTGGGGAAATGAGGAGCATATGACGTCTATTTAATTTTTTACAAAGTCGTTTGTAAGGGAGGTGGGGGGCATCAAGGAGGGTAGAGAAGACAGAAAATGTTACTTTAAGTTAGAGGAAGAAGATTTAATTTTGGATTGAAAGAAAGAGCCTTTAGCGGCAGATGGAGAAAGAGGAGAGAAGAGATCAACAGGCAAGGAGGTCCTCAGAGCGCTTGGATTTCCACCATTTTCTTTCAGTTGCCCGTAGGGTGGTTCTGTCAGGACGCACTGAGTCAGACAACCACGGAGCTGGAGGGGTCGGGCGAGCCTGCCGAGAGGTGAGAGGACACAGGGAAGAGGACAAAGTGGAGAGGAGAGTTTCCGTGGCAGAGTCGGGAGGCATGAGTGAGACAGAGTCAGGTGAGGGGAGAGCTGATCGGACAGATGAGGCAGGAGAGGAGGAGGACGGGGGTGCGAAGGTCGCGGCGGATAGGGACAGTATGTGTAGGAGAGAGGGGGGGTGGGGGAGAGGAGGAGGAGGTGAAGAGGTGGTCAGAGGCATAAAGAGGAATTACAGAAAGGTTAGTCATAGAGCAGATCCTGGTGAATATGAGGTTGGTTGCTAGCTGTGTGCAATGCTGCAGACAACTTCTCAACCTGAAACATTCACCATGGGATGTTATGAGCTTCACGAACACAGGCTTTATTATAGGCCCTGTATTGGATTAAATTAGATTATTATTTGTGTACCTTTTTAATAACTACTCTACTGGCATATTAACAGTTTACTCTCTGAAGGCCCCCAGAATTAGATTATTCACTTTTATGCCTAAGTAGATTTTACTTCTAATAATAGTTACTCATCGAGTATTTCTACATTGCTCTGTGTTGTTGCTGTTTTTTATAGATGAGGGATTTCAATGTGTTTTTCAGCACTGAACAACATGAATCTTTTTTTTTTCTTCTTCTCAGAGGAGGAAGAGGTGGACAAAATGATGGAGCAGAAGATGAAGGAGGAGGAAGAAAGGAAGAGGACAAAAGAAATAGAGGAGAGGATGTCTTTGGAGGAAACCAAAGAACAGGTTCGAAACGTGATTTTAAAATAACAAAAACAAAGCTTTTTTTTATTGTAGTAGACAACTAATGTATGGCAACGTGTGTACTTATACTATGATCCCCAACCCCAATGTAAACTGCAGGTAATGAAGATGGGTGAAAAGCTGCAGGGGCTCCAAGAAGAGAAACACCAGCTCTTCTTACAGCTCAAGAAAGTACTTCATGAAGAGGAAAAGAGGCGCAGAAAGGAGCAGAGGTAGTAAGGATAACACGGCTTTTGTTTTCTAATTCACTACACAGAAAAGGTATGGCAGCATTTTCTTATCAGGCCCGGGCGTTCACCTGCGTATATCTGGTATTCAGTGGCATCTCTTGTCTTTTCTAGTGATATCACAACACTGACGTCGGCCAGCTACCAATCCAGTCTGCCCATGCACGCAGGGCAACACCTCCTCAGCATCCAAGGTACGGGCGCTTTTCAAGCGTTACGCGTCGCTTTAACCTCGCCCGAAAGCCGTCGTTGTCCTTTTGACATCATTAGTTCTAAGCCAGCTGGTCCCTCTTTCTGCCCCTCTCAGGCAGCCCAGTCAGCCACAGTCGCCCCGGCGCGCTGCTCGGAGAACGGAACAAACAGCTGTTCCCGGCTGCTGTGATTCCAGTGAGTAACGGGCCGTTTCTTTTCATAAAGTGTCACTATCTCACCACAGAAACGTCTCCATAGGTCATGTGTTAGAGCGTGGAGCATCATGTGTTCATTAAGTCCTGCCTTTTTCCCCCCACTGTATTCCACTGTTTACCTCCAGGCACGTCACTACCAGACGCCCGGCTTCAGCTCGGGCTCAGCAGAGCACGGGCAGTTCAGCGGGAGCCAGGGGGTGCACGAGCCCTACGGGGTGGCTCAGGCCCAGCATCCCTCCACCTACGCCCCGGGCCCATCTGTACCCGTCAGTTTTGCCAGCAGCTCTCAGATCCGAGGTAAAGGACACGTGTCTTAAGTGTCGGGGATCACACGTCCCCTGTAGTATTAGACATGCCCCTTCCTGCTTCTTGTGGCACGCTCAATTTGATTTAGATTTTTGATTTGAACCACATGAAGTTGGGACGATGAGATTGTAATAAAGATGCATTCCTTTTTGTTCTCCCGCAGGCGCGTCTGCGTTTCAGGCCATGCAGTACCTCCCCCACCAGCAGACCGGCTACCCCGTCCACGGTCACTTCACCTCCCAGCCCGGTCAGTTCGTCCGCTGTCGTCGTCGCCCTCGCATGTCCCACAGCAGAGTATTGTAAAATAACCCGGATGTGGTCTCTGTGTTCGATGTAAATGCATTGCTTGATTTTATAAATGGCCGTCTCTGTATTTGACGCAGGATACATTCCTGGCGCAGGGATACCCCTCCAGAAGCAGCTGGAACATGCCAACCAACAGTCAGGCTTCACTGACGCAGTAAGAACATTTGAAACGTGGATGCTTTAGGATTGTCTTGTTGAAAGAAATGTATCATTTTGAGGCATTAAACAATTTTAAGCATTGGATAAAGTATTCTAAAACACGGGATTGTGTTACAAATAATATATTGTTCCAAACGTGCCCAACTGTCTAAATGGGGGAAACAGCTAGCATAACCTTAACAAGCCCTCACTTTTCTTGTCTTGATCTGATTGTTATTCTCTGTCTCGTTGATGTTCTCGCAGGGTGCTTTGAGGCCTATGCATCCGCCAGCCATGCATCCCTCTGCTCCAGGACTGCTGCCCACACCGTCGATGGCGGTCCAGATTCCCACTGCAAAGGTGAATCCCCAAAAGAGCGTTCTGTTCCTTTACTGAGCCTGTGCCGGGTGTGCACACGAAAGCAGCATAGCAACGTAGCGTTTCCTCTGGCGACCATCCTGAGACAGAATGGCAAAGTTGACTCTTTTTTATTTTTGTTTGTTTAGTTGAGTTTTCTGCTTCGTAATGACCACTCCAGCGTCAACGGGCCGCTGCCCTGGCTCTAAACTTCCAGGCGGCGTATACATGATGTAATGATGCTGAAACGTGTGACAATGCTTCCTTTATCTTTGAATATCGCTCACATTTGTTGTTCTGTTCAGTTTAAACTCTACCTGTGTTCACCCCTTTTCAAAGTGCATCCGACCAGATTGTGAGGTTATAATGAATTGTCTATGAGCCGCTCCCAACCCTGTGCTTAGGATGTGCCTGGTTACTTCAGAGAACTTGCTCTTCCAACCGCTGGTTCCACTCGATCCCTCTCGATATGAGCCTTTTCGCCCATCATCTGTTTTTGTTCATGAAAAAAAACTACTTGTAGAAAGTACTTCTTCATTCTTTTGTCTGAGAGAACAGTTCTGTCACCAAACACTGACGGTTGTCGTTTTCGTCACGTTGTTTCCGTTCACCAGTCCCCGTTCCAGAGCTCTCCTCAGGGCGCTCCTCGCCACGGTTTCCTCCCACACAGCCAGAGCGGGCAGCGGTTCTACCACCATGGCAAGTAACTCACAGCCACCTCCCCCTCCCCCCTTCACTGCCACTGAGATTTCTCAGCTTCGCTCAAGATTCTGGAGAACCTTTTTTTGGACGAGGAACGGATCGACGTCTTCAGACAGTCGCTTGGCTGGATCATGCCACGTGATGTGTGTTTTATTCTCTGTATAGTATCCTGGTTGACTGTTGGTCCAGATTATTATTTTACCTACACTGTAAAGCCATTCTGGAGGTGCTTCTGCGCACTGAAATGTTAATACCCTGTATGAAACAAGACGGCATGAACCAGAGCTTATTCCTTCTTAACAAGCTTTCATCATGAAATCAGTGGAGGGTTTCGTCTCTCTGCAGCGACTTCGCTCGCTGAAAAGTCTCAAAAACCAGAGTAGAGGAAAATGTTCGGCAACAGTTAGCAGTTGAATTTAGAGTACGTGGATTTAATCAACACGCACTCATGAACACTGCTGTAGCTGAAACACATTGACAACTTGTTGGCTACCACAAATGATTGGAGGATTTCCAGTGTTAAATCTCGTCTGCAGCGTAAATGAAGTTTAAGTCTCTGCTGTTTTAAAGCTTTCATGTTGCTAAATAAAATGATTAACGCTACGTCTAACAGTTTGTGTCATATTTTATTTTGTACTCCCCCCCATTAAGTTTAACGCATTAAGATTGAAAGAGATACGGATCAGTGAGTGTGCCGCGTTGGTAACCTTTTGTTTAAGGGAGAAGTTTCGGGTGATGAGCGGCAGGAAGAGAGGCTCGTTCAGACGACCCGCCAAAGGGAAACCGCTGTGCAGGAAAGACGTTTTCGGTCTGTGTGGCGCGCGCTGAACAAGCCTCCACACAACGATGCAGATCTGGAGTTGAAGCCCTTCATAAAGCAGGAGAACACACGTAAAACACACAGCGGTGACATTATCACCACCTTTCTTTCCCGTGATGGGAGGTAGCTTCTGAATATTTGCAGACCTGCTCAATCCTTAATAAGAGCACCTTTTATCACCTTTTTTATTTTATTTTACATTTGTACATCCAGACTCAGATGTGGTTCTATTATGCGTGTATGTACATAGAGAATGTTTGACTTTTCCAATTATTTATTAAAAGTTTTTTTTTTTTTTTTTATTGAACCCAAAAGAGGGTCTGAAATCAGCCAGAGAGAGAAAGTATGAAAAACAGAGAAAAAAAGAAATGGAATTGACGAGGCAATATCCCCTCCTTTTCCCCAGGTCCAGTGCATCTCGTTTGCCCCTGAATGAGAGGGGGGAATGAGAAGACAGAGGAAAGAACAGTCAGAGAAGGAAGATGCTAAAAAAGAAAGAAACACAAGAGAAACGTACTTTAATGACAGTGTTTGAACTAGCCCTCTGCACGGGAAACATTGCACGACCAGCTTTTTTTGTGGACACTTTATTCTACAGCCCACAGTCTGCGTGTGAGAAAGTGCAAAAAAGAAAGTGCATAAAACAGTTCCACCCAACAGTTACAACAATGCTACAGGCTGTTTCTTAGTGACGTGGGGAACACAGGAAGCAACTGGCCAGACCAGGCTGTAAAATGAAGTGCAACCCACAGGAACGAAATCAACATTTCTCAAAAATACAGTACGAACAGCAAGCCTTCGTTTATAATTGATAGTGCTGTGTAAAAATGATACACGTGCTCATAATAGTGTTGACACGAAACGGAAAGTACATTGAGGGGCAGGCAAATCACTCACATAGGCTCCAAATGTTGAATTAGTTACATATTGCCAATTAGGAATCTTTAAATGTCCGCTCATTTGTCCAGTTTAAACAAATATATACAAAAATATGAAACGCAGTAACATGAGAAAAACAGATAATTCCAATAGAGTGAATGTGTATAACTGTGAATATTGTCTTTTTTTTCTCTATAATATCGAAGGTGGAGTCCGCCTCGGCTCCTGTTGACTGGAGTTGCCTTCCCCCTCGCGTCCGCTGATGAACAATAAACTGTACGTGACGTCACACGCACTCACACTGGCATGGCACATGCTGGTGGCTAGTGGTGTCCCACCCAAACACATCTCACACACACACACACACACTCCTCTTCAGGCAGGCTTGGGTCAGGCGGTAGTTGTGGGGGGGGGGGGGTGAGAGGACAGCTGCGTGTCGATACAGCTGTGGCTCTATTTACCTGCAGTGGCTCATTTACCCAAGGCCTTGATGCCAATTGCAGCTTCTTCATCCATCGCGTTTAGAACGGTGATCTGAAAGAGCACAGGGGCGTCAGAACCAACGAGTTCGGTCGGGACCGTTTCTTCCTGCTCACTCCACTCGAGCCACGTTTTGGCTGTTTTTAGTTTAGTTTTTTTAAGGCTGATGTTTTGGTTTGGTTTCTGCCCGACGCCAGCTTCAATACTGTAACTCAGGGGTCTTAAAACACCAGATAAAGGACCAAATCCGGCCTGTGAGAACAATTTCTGGCGAGGCAGCAAAATCTGAGCCTACAAATAAATTGGCTATTATTGTATATTTTAAGGTGCATCTTAATGCACATGACATTTTTTAGAGGACTAACTGCATTCTGATCTCTGTAGTACCAAAATCCAACATGTGGCTTTCTTGACCTAAAAGGTCCCGCCTTGTTTCAGAACAGAACAGTACGGCGCGGCATGCGGTGACGGTACTGACCAGGATCTCCTCTCCGGCTTCGTGCTTGCTCTCTATCTCTTTGCCCAGGTCTCCCTCGGGAATCTTCAAGTCCTCTCTCACCTCCCCGCTGTCCTGGAGCAGGGACAGGTAGCCATCTTGGATCCCAATCAGCTGGGGGGGGGGGGGGGGGGGACCGGGCGGACCCCTAATTTGGTTTTTTG